>JAWNNM010002618.1:0-94395 GCA_035044965.1 Lordiphosa andalusiaca
GAAACTTGTTGTAAATAATATTTATCTTCGGGTTCTTTTTTATTAAATACGAAAGAAATAAATAATTAATTAAAAAGAATTTAAATGGTTTCAAAATTGTTTGTTTTGTTTTCATACAATTTATTGGAAGAAAACATGCATTCAATTTAATATTTACGTATATATACAACCTCAACTCATATGGGACTACCCCCTGAATTTAAGCATATTAATTAGGGGAGGAAAAGAAACTAACAAGGATTTTCTTAGTAGCGGCGAGCGAAAAGAAATCAGTTCAGCACTAAGTCACTTTGTCTTTATGGCAAATGTGAGATGCAGTGTATGGAACGTCAATATTCTAGTATGAGAAATTAACGATTTAAGTCCTTCTTAAATGAGGCCATTTACCCATAGAGGGTGCCAGGCCCGTATAACGTTAATGATTACTAGATGGCGTTTCCAAAGAGTCGTGTTGCTTGATAGTGCAGCACTAAGTGGGTGGTAAACTCCATCTAAAACTAAATATAACCATGAGACCGATAGTAAACAAGTACCGTGAGGGAAAGTTGAAAAGAACTCTGAATAGAGAGTTAAATAGTACGTGAAACTGCTTAGAGGTTAAGCCCGATGAACCTGAATATCCGTTATGGAAAATTCATCATTAGAGTTGTAATATTTAACAATATTATAATAATAGTGTGCATTTTTTCCATATAAGGACATTGTAATCTATTAGCATACAAAAATTTATCATAAAATACGGCTTATAGTTTATTTAAATTATTATGCTTGCATTTTAACATAAAATAAATGTCGTTAATTTGATAAAGTGTTGATAGACTTATATGACTACAGTGCGTTATTTATTCGTAAATATATGATGGCATAATTATCATTGATTTTTGTGTTTATTATATGCACTTGTACGATTAACAATGCGAAAGATTCAGGATACCTTCGGGACCCGTCTTGAAACACGGACCAAGGAGTCTAACATATGTGCAAGTTATTGGGACACAAACCTAATAGCGTAATTAACTTGACTATTAATGGGATTAGTTTTTTAGCTATTTATAGTTAATTAACACAATCCCGGGGCGCTCTATATAGTTATGTATAATAATATTTATATTATTTATGCCTCTAACTGGAACGTACCTTGAGCATATATGCTGTGACCCGAAAGATGGTGAACTATACTTGATCAGGTTGAAGTCAGGGGAAACCCTGATGGAAGACCGAAACAGTTCTGACGTGCAAATCGATTGTCAGAATTGAGTATAGGGGCGAAAGACCAATCGAACCATCTAGTAGCTGGTTCCTTCCGAAGTTTCCCTCAGGATAGCTGGTGCATTGAAATATTACATAAAATAATCTTATCTGGTAAAGCGAATGATTAGAGGCCTTAGGGTCGAAACGATCTTAACCTATTCTCAAACTTTAAATGGGTAAGAACCTTAACTTTCTTGATATGAAGTTTAAGGTTATGATATAATGTGCCCAGTGGGCCACTTTTGGTAAGCAGAACTGGCGCTGTGGGATGAACCAAACGTAATGTTACGGTGCCCAAATTAACAACTCATACAGAAACCATGAAAGGCGTTGGTTGCTTAAAACAGCAGGACGGTGATCATGGAAGTCGAAATCCGCTAAGGAGTGTGTAACAACTCACCTGCCGAAGCAACTAGCCCTTAAAATGGATGGCGCTTAAGTTGTATACCTATACATTACCGCTAAAGTAGATGATTTATATTACTTGTGATATAAATTTTGAAACTTTAGTGAGTAGGAAGGTACAATGGTGTGCTTAGAAGTGTTTGGCGTAAGCCTGCATGGAGCCGCTATTGGTACAGATCTTGGTGGTAGTAGCAAATAATCGAATGAGACCTTGGAGGACTGAAGTGGAGAAGGGTTTCGTGTGAACAGTGGTTGATCACGAGTTAGTCGGTCCTAAGTTCAAGGCGAAAGCCGAAAATTTTCAAGTGAATAAAAAAAGCTATATATTTATAATCGGAATTAAACACTTGATAATTTTGAACGAAAGGGAATACGGTTCCAATTCCGTAACCTGTTGAGTATCCGTTTGTTATTAAATATGGGCCTCGTGCTCATCCTGGCAACAGGAACGACCATAAAGAAGCCGTCGAGAGGTATCGGAAGAGTTTTCTTTTCTGTTTTATAGCCGTACTACCATGGAAGTCTTTCGCAGAGAGATATGGTAGATGGGCTAGAAGAGCATGACATATACTGTTGTGTCGATATTTTCTCCTCGGACCTTGAAAATTTATGGTGGGGATACGCAAACTTCTCAACAGGCCGTACCAATATCCGCAGCTGGTCTCCAAGGTGAAGAGTCTCTAGTCGATAGAATAATGTAGGTAAGGGAAGTCGGCAAATTAGATCCGTAACTTCGGGATAAGGATTGGCTCTGAAGATTGAGATAGTCGGGCTTGATTGGGAAACAATAACATGGTTTATGTGCTCGTTCTGGGTAAATAGAATTTCTATCATTTATGGTAGTTATTTGTTCCCCGGATAGTTTAGTTACGTAGCCAATTGTGGAACTTTCTTGCTAAAATTTTTAAGAATACTAATTGGTTTTAATCAATTAGTTCTTTTAAATTATAACGATTATCAATTAACAATCAATTCAGAACTGGCACGGACTTGGGGAATCCGACTGTCTAATTAAAACAAAGCATTGTGATGGCCCTAGCGGGTGTTGACACAATGTGATTTCTGCCCAGTGCTCTGAATGTCAAAGTGAAGAAATTCAAGTAAGCGCGGGTCAACGGCGGGAGTAACTATGACTCTCTTAAGGTAGCCAAATGCCTCGTCATCTAATTAGTGACGCGCATGAATGGATTAACGAGATTCCTACTGTCCCTATCTACTGTCATCTAATTAGTGACGCGCATGAATGTCGGACGTGTTTTCTGTTCGGTCCCGAAAATAAACTCGAGTGTTTCGTTTTTGTTTTGATTCCCCAGCGGAGCCCCAACATTTTGTCCACAGAAGGCTCACTTCTGTGCGCAAGTAGC
Organism: Lordiphosa andalusiaca; assembly: GCA_035044965.1. NCBI lineage: Eukaryota > Metazoa > Arthropoda > Insecta > Diptera > Drosophilidae > Lordiphosa > Lordiphosa andalusiaca. Next base: position 3,021 of record JAWNNM010002618.1, read on the forward strand.
GGTAAACGCTGATAAGACTGTCGCCAGTCTTCGTCGCGAGCGCGTAAACAAGGCCATAAAACCTTGTGTCGGTGTGTTGCGTGCGTGTGTGCGTGCGTTGCGAAAACGTAAACAAAGCGGTTGTTTCGTTTTGTGCCTGCCAGACATTGACAGTGTGCGTGCGGTGTGTGTCACGGCTACGGTTCGTGTCCGCGCTTGTGTGGCAACCAGCTTTTGACAGCTGTGCGCGTGCGTTCGTGTCCCGGCTAAGTGGTTCTGAACTTCGCTAAAAGTTCAAGTAGCCAGATCCAGAGGTCGCTTCTCCCCGGTTCGTGTCCGTGCTATCGTTTTGGGTTGAGAAATCAGCTAAAACGATAGCCGCAGCTCAGTAATGAGCGAAGCACTGACGCCGGGTGAGCTGAGCCGCTCTTCGAGCATGGCCAGCATCATGAGCGAGGGTAGCTCGAAGTCTACCAGGAAGCGAGGTAAGGGGAAGAAGAAGGGCAGGAGTACCCCGGTGCCAGACGAGTCGCCAGAGTCGTCGCTGACCTGGGACCCGAAGCGGGCAAACTTGGATGACGAAGCGTCGTCAAGTTCACGCCAGGCCAGCACCGGTGCCCCCTTTGCCTTTGTGGCCCCCGCCGCCCCCACTGCCGCCCCCCTTGCCTCCACCTCTGCCGCCGCTGCTGCTGCTCCTTGCGCTGCCCCTGCTGCTGCCCCTGCTGCCGTCCCCTCTGCTGCTGCCGCTGCCCGCCCTAGGGCTGACGCTCCGCGTTGCAACGCGACGAGCATAGTCGCCCAGGGTGCGTCGGCCGTGCTCGCTGAGCTGTCTGCGGTACAGCTCAGAGTTAAGGATGCCGTGTTCCGTGGAGGTATGGAACCGGAGGCCGCTCACGCCGTTCACGCGGCGATTGCGCGCTACGACGAGCTTGTCGTAGCGATGCTGCTGCGGAACTCCGCGTTGGAGATGGCCTCGCAGGTGCAGGCTGCAGCTGCCCAGCCCCCCGCTGCCCCATATTATGCTGCCCCAAATGCTGTTGCCCCTGCTGTCCAAGCTGGGCCCATCGCTGCCCCGCGGCTCAACAAGCCAGTTGAGACGTGGTCCGCGGTGGTGACCAGCAAGGACCCCGCCGTCACGGGTAAGCAGGTGGCCGAGAAGATCCGGAAGGAAGTCGCTCCGGCCCTAGGCGTCCGAGTCCACACTGTGCGCGAGCTGCGTCGTGGTGGAGCCGTCATCCGCACACCATCGGTGGGCGAGATGAAAAGGGTGGTCGCAAACGCGAAGTTTGCCGAGGTTGGACTGGAAGTCCAGCAAAACCGGAGCCCAAGCCCTAGGATCACTGTGTTCGATGTGGACACCAGCATTTCCCCGGAAGATTTTATGGAGGAGCTTTATGCCAACCATTTTAAGGAGCAGCAGACGATGGCAGCCTTTAAGAGAAAAGTCCACCTGGAGACGAAACCGTGGTCGATCACCGATGGCGAAAGCGTCAATCTGACGCTTGAGGTAGATGAGAGCGCGCTGGCCGTACTTGAGGAGACCGGACGGGTCTATATCAAGTGGTTCTCGTTCCGCTGCCGGTCGCTCGTCCGCACCTATGCTTGCCATAGGTGTGTGGGATTCGACCACAAGGTGTCTCAGTGCCGATCGAAGGACGTCACATGCCGTCAATGTGGCGACACTGGCCACACTGCCGCGAAGTGCACCAAGCAGGTGAGCTGCAGAAACTGCAGACAGAGGAGGCTACCCGACGGGCATCATATGCTCTCGGGGACGTGCCCCATCTACGCTGCCGTGCACTACGCTGTAGTGTGGCCAGTGTCGCCACATTGACGGCATGTGACGGCCTTCGATCGACACTGAGACACCTTGTGGTCGAATCCCACACACCTATGGCAAGCATAGGTGTGGACGAGCGACCGGCAGCGGACCAAGGGTTGGTCTCCAGGTGGACTTTCCTCTTGAAGACTGCCATCGACTGCTGCTCCTTAAAATGGTTGGCGTAAAGTTCCTCCATAAAGTCCTCGGGGGAAATGCTGGTGTCCACATCGAACACAGTGATCCTCGGGCTTGGGCTCCGGTTTTGCAGAACTTCCAGTCCAACCTCGGCAAACTTCGTGATTGCGACCACCCTTTTCATCTCGCCCACCGATGGTGTGCGGATGACGGCTCCACCACGACGCAGCTCTCGCACGTCGTGGACACCGACGCCAAGGGCCGGAGCAACTTCCTTTCGGATCTTTTCGGCCACCTGCTTACCCGTGACGGCAGGGTCCTTGCTGGTCACCACCGCGGACAGCGGGGGCAGCGGAATAAGGGGCAGTGGGGGGCTGGGCAGCTGCAGCCTGCACCTGCGAGGCCATCTCCAACGCGGAGTTCCGCAGCAGCATCGCTACGACTAGCTCGTCGTAGCGCGCAATCGCCGCGTGAACTGCGTGAGCGGCCTCCGGTTCCATACCTCCACGGAACACGGCATCCTTCACTCTGAGCTGTACCGCAGACAGCTCAGCGAGCACGGCCGACGCACCCTGGGCGACTATGCTCGTCGCGTTGCAACGCGGAGCGTCAGCCCTAGGGCGGGCAGCGGCAGAAGCAGAGGGGACGGCAGCAGGGGCAGCGACAGGAGCAGCAGCAGCGGCGGCAGAGGTGGAAGCAAGGGGGGTGGCGGGGGCCACAAAGGCAAAGGGGGCTCCGGACGACGCTTCGTCATCCAGGTTTGCCCGCTTTGGGTCCCAAGTCAGCGAAGACTCAGGCGACTCATCAGGCACCGGGGTACTCCTTCCCTTCTTCTTCCCTTCTTCTTCCCTTTGTCTTGCTTCCGGGCACCTTTCGAGCTACCCTCGCTCATGATGCTGGCCATGCTCAAAGAGCGGCTCACCTCACCAGGCGTCGGCGTTTCGCTCATTTCTGAGCTGTGGCTATCGTTTTAGCTGATTTCTTAACCGAAAACGACAACACGGATACGAACCGGGGAAAAGCGACCTCTGGATGTGGCTATTTGAAGCTGGTTGCTACACAACCGTGGACACGAAGCGTAGCCGTGATAAAACCTGCACGCACACTGTCAATGGCTGGCAGGCACAAAAAGAAAACAACCGCAATAAGTTTGATTGCTTTGTTTACGTTTTGGCAAATGACCGCAACGCACGCACACACGCACGACCCACCGACACACCGACACAAGGTTTTATGGCCTTGTTCACGCGCTCGCGACAGATCTTACCGCCTTCTGATCTCCTTTTTTTTAAGGGGGCACTGGCGAGTTTTCCCCACCCCTGCTCAGGGGGTGGCGGACAGACGCAGTATACCTTTTATTTGGTGGCCCGGCAATCCAAGTCGCGAAGACCTGCTAAGGCAGTCCAGCAGACCAGCCGGGCAGTTAAACAGAACATATTCAATATGTCCGGCCAGTCACTACAACTACTTACTTGATTACTAAAGTAAACCTAGGGGGCCAACCACGCAGTGGAGGCGCCGTTCTATATACAAAATGATAATAGTGTAATATGGCGAAAATCAAATTAAATTTAAACATTACTGAAATTTGAATTTAAATTTACGCTGCGGTTGCGTGGAAATTAGAGTGAATAGCGTAAAGTAAATATTAATTTGAGAGAAATGAATTTAAACTTAAAAACTAGTTTCCAATTTTTGAGATTTTCTAGAGGACAGGACATCCTTCTTTGGGTGGCCAGATTTGGAGTCTGGCGGTGAGCCGGTTTGGCATTGATTGTTGATTTGCCTGCTGCTGGATTTTTCTGCCACCAAACCCGGAGGTGGGTGCTGCTGCTTCAGGTGGATGTTGCTGCTGCTGCAGACGGTGTGATGCGAGCTTCTCTCGGCTCAGGGGATGCCTGCACAAGTGGCGGGCATTCTTTACACACTGGCGGCTACGGTGGTGCCGCAATGTGGGAAGCAGGGGTGGGAGGGAATTTCCCAACGCCTCATAACGGCTTCAGATTTTGATTGATTTGGAGGCCAACCACGCAGTGGAGGCGCCTATTTACAATGCAGGGCGGTGAACAATATTATGTAGTGTATGCTTAGAATTAAACAATTTTTCAATTAAGTTTGAATTTAAGTTAGATCCTATGGGGGGAAAATTAAAGGTTTCATAAATTCTCAAATATGGAGGTGAGATTTGTGAATTTACGCTGGGACATTATCATATTTAGGAAATAAAGAGAGAGAGAGAGAGCTTTGGTTAACTCAATATCGGTTAACGGCTACTAATTATTTCCTAAATTTTGACATAGTTTTTTTTTTTTTTAACTCAGGGGAATTTCGTTTGGAAAATTAAATGTAGATTAGGTTTAGGCTTAATTTTGAATTTAGAAAGGAGTTGTTAAATTTAAATTTAGTGTGAGAGAGGGCAAATTCAGGGATTCATAATTTAAATATTCAGGGGGGGTCGGGAGATAACTTGGAAAATGGAAAAATTAGAATGGGAATTTTGAGTTTGCGCAGGGATTTTAAAAATTAGAAAAAATTTAAAGAAGTTTAACCTAAAGTGGTTACCGTCTACAAAATTATTTTCTAGATTTAGGGCGTAGAAATATAAATTAGGGACATCAATTAAAATTGAGGTCAAATTCAAATATGATTTTAAATTAAGTTTTAAATTTAAGTGTAAGCGCTTGGATGGCGGCTTCTGGTCTTCTCGGCCACTGGTAATTTCCCAACATTTCCAATCTCTTCCGATTTCCGGGCATGATACTCGAACTGGGGAGATTTGAGAGATCAGTCTAATTTATAGGTCTGCTTCAATTTAGGTAGTTTTGAATTTATATTTAAGTTTACTTAAATTTACTTCGACCTATAAACCAAATTTGATCTCCCAAGCTCCCCCCAGCCCGCGCCTCATATCCAGAAGCTAGAATTAGGATTGAAATTTTGGGAAATTAAGAGTGAGCGTCGGCCAAAGACAGCCAGCAGCTATGGACCATATTCTAATTTTCAATTTAATTTAAAATTTGTAAAAGTTTGTTGTATTTTTTGCGAATTAGAGAGAGTTTAAATTTGCTTGTAAATTTGGGTGTGTGTGAGGGTGTGTTCAACGGTTCTAAACTTGCTTTTTAGAAGTTCGGGATGAACGTGTACAAGTGTAGGAGCGAAAATTGAATTTGCGCTGCGATTTTTGAGAATCGGTGAGTTTTTAGGGCCGGCTAAAAATGGCCAACACGGCCATTAGGATATCGATGTGAACAGGCCAATTACGATATCCCAACCTTCGGCACTCAGAGGTCCAAAATCACAAGAACATGAAGTGGCAGTAGGATGAGATTAGATTCAAGTTTGCGCTGAGGTATTTCGGTTTTTAAGGAATTTAAAAATTCGGGAAATTGGAGAATTTGTCAATTTTAAATTTGAATCCAAATTTAAATTTAGATGTGAAAAGGCAAATTTAAATGTCCCCAATGTCAGGGGTTCAAAGTGAACGTGAAAAGGCAAAAGGGTGAGATTTAGATTTGCGCCGGGGTATTTCGGTGTTTGGAAAATTGAGAAATTCGAATAATTTGCGAAATTATGAAAGATGAGATTTAACTTAAATTAATTTACATCTGGTGGATTATTTCCTAATTTTTGTGTGTGAAAATGTAATGTGCGTAGTTTCAAAAACATTTTTTTTAGTTATTTCGCAAAACCTTTTTTTTCCTTTTGATTAAATAAAAAATTACTTTGAGAATTGGCATTAAATAAAAATCGTATTATCTTCAATTAGTTTCATTCAGAGCAAAGAGAAAATAATGTTAAATTTGAACAGTCGCGCCAATAGCACAGAAAAAGTACTCGATTAAGAGTACTCTAGCAAGGCTGCGATCAGATTTTCTTAACAACCTTGCAGAGCGAATTCATTGGCAGCTCTTTCAAGATGTTAATTCCCAATTTCTGGAGACCAATCAGGGTATATAAGTCAAGTCAAACCCGCATTCGGTCTCTTTGCTGAAAACGCTGCCTAGAAGTCACTTCATCCGAAAGCTGTTCAAATCTAACATTTTCTAACCTCTCTGTTTAAGAGGCCATCATTTCATTTTTTACTGCAAAGTTTGGTTTAAGAGAGAGGCGACCGCTTAATTATTACTAATTAATACTAATATCGAATTAATAAAAGCGATTTAATCAAAAATCTCTAGAGGCAAGCATCGAATTAAAGTTTGCCCGAGAAAGTCCACATATTGGTAAGCATTCGCACACCTTGAGGATGGCATAAGCCTCAGCTAAAACCCTGAACCAAATCTATTTTCTTTTGTGCAGCGTGTGGCAAAAGCCTTTGTGCTTCCTCCAAATGTTTAAAGAGGTTATTTTTTGGTCTGCGTGTCACAGCTAGGAGCACCAAATGTCAGACGCAAAGGAGGTAAAGCATAGACCACGACAGCAGCGCTCAGCTCTCTGCTAATCAGTCGAACCTTTGCTTATGCTCTAAACGGCTGCATCCACATGGCGTGGAACTGATCAGTCTACAACTCATCTTTGGATGGCCTAAAACTCCGCTAAAAAGTGATTAAAATAATGTGCAACCCTCAAACAAATATTCGTCTCAGAAAACCCTCTCAAAATCGTTGAAAATCCCCAAGAAAAGCAATTTTTCGTTCATTTTGTTGGTTATATTTTTTTGGTTCATTATACATACACATAGTACATACATATACCTATGTGAGGTTCAAGTGCAACAGGAGTGTGTGTAAAAAAGGCGTAAAATTGGCCAGTGAAATGCTGGGGGGTGGCTTCTTCCAAAGATTCGGTCTTCTGGTCGAAAATGGGGGTGACTTTTCACTTTAATTTTTAAGAGTAACTCCGCACAAGAATTTAAGCGTGACTTGGTGATTTCAACTGGTTTCTCAGAGTGACCAAATATTTCGATAGAATTCATTTATCTCGATACAACTTATTACCCTAAAACTAGTTCTAAATCTAGGCTTAAATCTCTACGATGAGTTTGGGACGATGGGAATGGGTCGAAACTAATCAGCCAGAACAAATTTTAAAAAGTTTCCAAATTCCAAAAGTAATGTTGAAACAACCAAATTGTTCAATAAAAACGAATTAAAGCGCCAGAAAGAAAAGAAGCAAATTGAAGCGAAGTAAAAAGTGCAGTGAGAGAGAGGTTTAAGAGAGAAATTTTGAAGCAAAGAGAAAGTAGAAAAAGTGGAAAAAATATTAAAAAGTGGTTGTGCAAAAATAATTAAGAACTTGAACATTTAAAACATTCCCCCCAAAAAATAGCTATGAAAATACGTCGAAACCATCCACGCTCTTCGAGAAGGCCTTTATCGTAAGCGGCAGATTGGTGAGTCAAAAAAAAACACAAATGTTCATCTCTTAAATTTGCACGCACAAATCATTAGAATCTCTCTTGACTTTTGATTTTGTCACCCCCGCTGTAACAAAGTGTAATTGTGTGCAAAAGTGGATTGTTGTTGTTGTTCAAGGGAAAACGCACAGAAGGTAAAGCAATAAAACACACAACTGTGCTTTCTTGTTTGAGCAAACCAACAACGGTGCATTCTTCTTGGAGCAATTAAACTGGCGAACATACAGCTGATCGAGGCACAGTGGGACAAAATCTAAAAACAAGTGATGAAAAAATAAAAGTACATAAAGAAGTGAAAATAAAAGTTAATAATAATTAATTAATTAAGCCAATTGTAATTTTTTATTTTTAATAAAGTACTTATTATTATTATTATTATTAATAACTAATTACAGTAAAATGGAAAACTAACTTATAAAATACATATAATTTATGTATGTACCTTTATTGGGCATACGTATATTCCATTTATGTAAAGGTACATTTGAAATTCATATATTTTACTTATTGAAGAAATTTTAAATGAATTTAAAACAAGTTTCATAAAAACAAAGAAAAAGGAGAGTAAAGAAGAAAACAAGAAAGAAAGTCGGTCAAGCCAAGAAAATTTGTCTTTTGATCATAACTCGAAAACCGTTCATCCGATCTTCTTCATTCCTTTGGCGGATCGATAAGTTATCCTAATAACTAAATATTTCCAGAAGCCATCTATCTTCAAAACTGTGGGAGATATGACGTTTTTTCTAAATTGCGGGGGCGGGAGGGGGCGTGACCAAAATTGAAAATAAACTTGATCTGCCTGCAGACATAAGAAGCATATGTCCCATACGTGTCAAACCTCTATCTCTTACCATCTCTGAGATCTGTGCGTTCGTACGGACAGACAGACGGACGGATGGACAGACGGACATGGCTATATCGACTCGGCTGTTGATGCTGATCAAGAATATATATACTTTATGGGGTCGGAGATGCTTCCTTCTGGATGTTACATACTTTTGCACAAACTTATAATACTCTATGTACCTTCGGTACAGAGTATAATTATTCTGGTTTTAATGAAAATGAAGAGAATTAAAATTCAAAGAAAAATTAATACAAACAAGTTAAGAAAAATCGAGGTTAGTGAAAGAAATTTTAATTCAAATTAGAGTTTGTATAAATTCAAGTAATTTTCAAATTTAGATTATGGAAGAAAAATATGAATATTTTTCCAAAGCAGGAAATGAAGTGAACAAATTCAAATTTTATTAAATAGTATTAGTAAACATTTGCAGGAATCAAAGTAGCCACCGGCGTATAGAAACTTGAATGGCCTGTTATTATTTTTTCGTATTTTGATTATAATTAGGATTGTGCAAATCTAGAGCACCTCCTGAATGCAAAAAGAACCCTTTTTTTTCTTTCAAGAAAAATTTTCTAAAATGTGTAAAATTAGTTAGGTAAAACACTATTTTGTTTCGAGTTTAAGAAATGTATTGAACTCATATTAAATTAATTTATTGAACTTATGTCAAAAAAATTTATGTAATCTATATCAGAGACATGATTATGAGATGAAATTGTTATTGTTTTTAAGTTTATTTTGACTGGGAATAAATTATAATATGGAGTGAAAATTTTCGTTATGTTTCCTTGAAGGTTAAGATGAGAGAGTAACTATATTTTGGGAGTTTTCTAGATTTCGCAATTGAAATCTCATGGAAGGGTGGGTACAGAAGCGGTACGGCACAAAACATCAAAGCTGTACAACAATATTCCCCTAAAAGTTATTGTTTCGTTCAAAGGGTTTTCTTTTTTCTTGAGTTTAGACTTTTCTGTTGTAGTATGTTCACATATCGAATGCACACTGTACTCAGTGTTATGCATTAATACTATTACAAAGACATTGTAGCACTTGGCCACAATATTTATATACAAACTAAGACCCAAGCAGTGCCCGGTAATATGACCGCTCTTGAGTGAACTGGGCCTGGACATTGCTGAGTCGGCATATTTGACATGCGCGACGGCTTTGTCACCACGTGAACATAATACCCACTCTCTGCCGCGGCGACCCCTCGCCCGCTTGACACATTTATATACATTTATACATAAGCGTCGACCGCTGCTCTGCCGGCGTCACTGGCGTCGCAGCTGCGCGGTCTTTAGCCTAATGCAAAACTGTAACAGAATTAAGAAATATTATATATACATAGGTATGTCAAGAAACGAGGTTGAACTTGTGGTACTTCTTCTGTGGAACACTTTAATAAATTTAATATAATAAATCAATACACTGTCCTCACCATCTCTTATCTTGTGGACATGGCAATGGATTCTTTATTTGATTTTTATATATGTAAGTATGTCAATTGAGTGTTTGGCTTTCGTTAGGTCATAGTGCATAGTGGTCATCTTTTGGTTGGCCAGATTTTGGAGTCTGGCCGTCGGCCGGTATGGCGCTGGGTTGTGGATTTGCCTGCTGATGGGTTTTCTGCCACCAAACCCGCAGGTGGGTGCTGCTGCTTCAGGTAGATGTTGTTGCTGCTGCTGCAGACGGTGTGATGGAAGCTTCTCTCAGTTCCGGATGCCTGCACAGGAGGCGGGCATTCTTCACACACTGGCGGCTCAGTGGTGCCGCAATGTGGGAAGCAGATACTGCTGCTTATGTTTTGTTGTTGCTGTTTTTTTTTAACATGTTTTGGGTAGGCAAATTTGCAAGATTGACAATTCAGAAAATTCAATAATTTAAACAAATAGAAAATTTGAATTTTAAATTGGCCGAGAAGTGAGGAGGAGTAGGAAACTCATTTCTTCCAGTTGGGCCAGTGCTGCTGCTGTTGCGGTTCGTGGTATTGGTGACGTGACGAGATTGGGGCCCGGGTCGGGCTGTTAAGGGAACGCTTCTGTTTTTGCTGCCGCCGCCGCTTACGTATTGGCTGCCAATAGAAGAAAAGGAGGAGGTTCCGCTGATTATTTTGGAAGTTGTTTTTCCGGACACGGCCCGTGTCTGGGTTTGATGCCCGCCTCAAGGGGGAGCATTCTGTTGTTGTTGTTGTAGCGAGTTCTGTGGATTAGAGTAAGAGTACGCATTTTGTTGAGGGAGGGATAGCGAGAGAAAGGTTAGAAAGAGTTGTTTGAAAGGAGAGTGGGGGAGATAGAGTAAGTGGGTTAAGATGGGTTCGAGTCGGTGGTGCCCAGGTCCAGTCTCAGGAAGGTTGCTGCTTGGACAGGGTGTGTCCAGAGGTGTTGTGTGTTTGGGGTGTGTGGGGTTGGCTGGGCAGTTAAAAAGGTGTGTCGTGTCGTGAGGGGTTTGTCCGCATTTAGGGCCTCATCAACTACTGCAGGGTTGATCCTAGACAGGTAGATATTTAGCGATGCCGAGTATCCCGAGCGGAGCTGCGCCAAGGTGGTCCGGGTCTTGGTCTGCCTTCCAGGACCACGTTTGGGGCAAGGCGGCTAATAGCTTCCGATACTGTTTTGCAGTGGATTTCCTCCCTCACTAGGCACGCGTCTGTAGCAGTAATGGTGATGGAGTTTCCAGAGTGGGCAAGGACGTCAGGCAGGTGGATCCTTAGGTCCTGTCTGCTAGTGCGTGGAGGCAGGGGGACCATCAGGGCATGATGGCTTGGGTGTTCGGCCATTAGACCATTTGCGACGAATTGCTTGGACAACATATTGCAGTGGTCACGGACGTTCAGCATGCGGGTTTCTTCGTGGAGGTGATCGGCATGGGTCATAGTGTGACATCCGGTAATGGTGCGGAGAGCAGCATTTTGGGCACGCTGTTGTTGCTGCTGCTGCTTGCCAGCTGAAATTGGCCCAGGAGTGGTAGCGCCTGGGGGCACAGATCGTGCCAGAGCCAGGAGCCGATTTTCAATAATATTAACGGCATTGGCCGCAGCTGGGACTGGTTGCTGGAGCGTTTTGTTGTTGTTGTTGTTTTTCTGCGGCTGGTGTTGTTGCTGCTTCTTCTTCTTCTCAGTGCCGGCATCGGATGTTACGGGCGCCTGAGAAAGAGAAGGATTAGTAGAAGCTGAATCAATACTTATTATTGTTGTATTTTTATTGGCCGCCGCAGGTTCGGCTGCTGGGGGGCTGCTGCTGCTGGCGTCATCGCAAAATGACTAATTGGTGATGCTGCTGCTGCTGCTGTTGTTGGCCTTTAAATCAAATGTCTCATCAGGCCTGTGTGGGAGAGGGATGCACTCATCCTTGGTGGTTGTTCCGGCCGCCTGCATATTTTCACAATTTGTGGAATTTGTCGAATTCTGATTGTAGTTTTCATTTGGGCTGGTGGTGGGCCGCCGTGGGTTGTTCATCGTCGTCGTGCGTGATCGGTGTCGATCGATAATAGTCGTCGTTCGTTATCGATGGTCGTGAGGGACTTGTTACTTGAGTGATGGTGGTCACCCTGATCACGTGCCGATAGTTGGTCCCGATGATTGTCGTCTGTGTTTGAGAGGGCTGGGAAAATTGGGGAGATGGGGGAAATTTTCTCTCCCGCCAATTTCATGTGTGCTGGTATGGGTATGGGATCGTGTGTGTGTGTTGGAAATGAAAATTTTCGAAAAAGTCGAATTTTCGTGAAAATTTCGCTAGATTTTCGCAATTTTTCCAGCGCGAATAGTTGCCGGGCAACTATTGCCTTTATTCCGCAAATTATTTGCAATTTATTGCGCCTATTTAGCCGATTTTTCGACTGCCGAACGGGAGCGAGTACAAAACGCGACTGCACTGCAGCTTTTTTGAGGGGGCACTGACGAGTTTTCCCCGCCCCGGCCGCAGGCCGTGGGCCACTGAGCCGGGCCAGGGGGGCGGGGACAGACGCAGTATATACTTTATTCATCTTCTTTGGTGGCCCGGCAATCCAAGTCCTTTTAGGGACCTGCTCATCCGGGCAGTAGAGAGCATAATGTATATACATTATGTCCGGCCAGTTACTACAACTACTACTATAGTAAACCTAGGGGGCCAACCAAGCAGTGGAGGCGCCGTTCTATATACAAAAATGGATAGTATTTGTAATATGGCAAAAATTAAATTAAATTTAAACATTAATGAAATTTGAATTGAAATTTACGCTGCGGTTGCGTGGAAATTAGAGTGAATAGCGTAAAGTAAATATTAATTTGAGAGAAATGAATTTAAACTTAAAAACTAAACATCCTTCTTTGGGTGGCCAGATTTGGAGTCTGGCGGTGAGCCGGTTTGGCATTGATTGTTGATTTGCCTGCTGCTGGATTTTTCTGCCACCAAACCCGGAGGTGGGTGCTGCTGCTTCAGGTGGATGTTGCTGCTGCTGCAGACGGTGTGATGCGAGCTTCTCTCGGCTCAGGGGATGCCTGCACAAGTGGCGGGCATTCTTTACACACTGGCGGCTACGGTGGTGCCGCAATGTGGGAAGCAGGGGTGGGAGGGAATTTCCCAACGCCTCATAACGGCTTCCGATTTTGATTGATTTGGAGGCCAACCACGCAGTGGAGGCGCCTATTTACAATGCAGGGCGGTGAACAATATTATGTAGTGTATGCTTAGAGTTGAAAAATTTTTCAATTTAGTTTAAATTTAAGTTAGATCTATGGGGGGTAAATTCAAGGTTTCATAATTTCTCAAATATGAAGGTAAGATTTGTGAATTTACGCTGGGACATTATCATATTTATGAAATAAATAGAGAGACCTTGAAAAATGGATAAATTAGAATGGGGATTTTGAGTTTGCGCAGGGATTTTGAAAATTAGAAAAAATTTTTAAAGAAGTTTTAAATTTAGTTTTAAATTTAAGTGTAAGTGATTGTATGGCGGCTTGAGGGACTTCAATTTCAATCTCCAGAGGTTCAACACGAACATGGATTAATTGGAGAGTGCAGTTTGAGTTTGCGCTGGGATTTTGGAAAATTATAAAAATTGAGTCTAGGGGCTGGAATTTGTCGCCTTGTCGCATTTGTAGGCCAAAGACAGCCAGCACCGCGGACCACGTTTCAACTGGCTTGTTGAGCCGCGGGACAGCGATGGGCCCAGCTTGGTCAGCAGGGGCAGCGGGGGCTGGGCATCTGCAGCCTGCACCTGTGAGGCTATCTCCAACGCGGAGTTCCGCAGCAGCATCGCTACGACTAGCTTGTCGTAGCGCGCAATCGCCGCGTGAACTGCGTGAGCGGCCTCCGGCTCCATTCCACCACGGAACACGGCATCCTTCACTCTGAGCTGTACCGCAGACAGCTCAGCGAGCTCGGCCGACGCACCTTGGGCGACTATGCTTGTCGCGTTGCAACGCGGAGCGTCAGCCCTAGGGCGGGCAGCGGCAGCAGCAGAGGGGACGGCAGCAGGGGCAGCGCAAGGGGCAGCAGCAGCGGCAGCAGAGGTGGAGGCAAGGGGGGCGGCAGTGGGGGCGGCGGGGGCCACAAAGGCAAAGGGGGCACCGGTGCTGGCCTGGCGTGAACTTGACGACGCTTCGTCATCCAAGTTTGCCCGCTTCGGGTCCCAAGTCAGCGACGACTCTGGCGACTCGTCTGGCACCGGGGTACTCCTGCCCTTCTTCTTCCCCTTGCCTCGCTTCCGGGTACTCTTCGAGCTACCCTCGCTCATTATGCTGGCCATGCTCGAAGAGCGGCTCAGCTCACCCGGCGTCGGTGTTTCGCTCATTACTGAGCTGTGGCTATCGCTTTAGCTGATTTATCAACCCAAAACGATAGCACGGACACGAACCAGGGAAAAGCGACCTCTGGATGTGGCTATTTGAAGCTGGTTGCTACACAACCGTGGACACGAAGCGTAGCCGTGATAAAACCTGCACGCACACTGTCAATGGCTGGCAGGCACAAAAAGAAAACAACCGCAATAAGTTTGATTGCTTTGTTTACGTTTTGGCAAATGACCGCAACGCACGCACACACGCACGACCCACCGACACACCGACACAAGGTTTTATGGCCTTGTTTACGCGCTCGCGACAGATCTTACCGCCTTCTGATCTCCTTTTTTTTAAGGGGGCACTGGCGAGTTTTCCCCACCCCTGCTCAGGGGGTGGCGGACAGACGCAGTATACCTTTTATTTGGTGGCCCGGCAATCCAAGTCGCGAAGACCTGCTAAGGCAGTCCAGCAGACCAGCCGGGCAGTTAAACAGAACATATTCAATATGTCCGGCCAGTCACTACAACTACTTACTTGATTACTAAAGTAAACCTAGGGGGCCAACCACGCAGTGGAGGCGCCGTTCTATATACAAAATGATAATAGTGTAATATGGCGAAAATCAAATTAAATTTAAACATTACTGAAATTTGAATTTAAATTTACGCTGCGGTTGCGTGGAAATTAAAGTGAATAGCGTAAAGTAGAGAGTAAATATTAATTTGAGAGAAATTAATTTAAACTTAAAAACTATTTTCTAATTTTAGAGATTTTCTAGAGGACAGGACATCCTTCTTTGGAGTCTGGCGGTGAGCCGGTTTGGAATTGATTGTTGATTTGCCTGCTGCTGGATTTTTCTGCCACCAAACCCGGAGGTGGGTGCTGCTGCTTCAGGTGGATGTTGCTGCTGCTGCAGACGGTGTGATGGGAGCTTCTCTCGGCTCAGGGGATGCCTGCACAAGTGGCGGGCATTCTTTACACACTGGCGGCTACGGTGGTGCCGCAATGTGGGAAGCAGGGGTGGGAGGGAATTTCCCAACGCCTCATAACGGCTTCCGATTTTGATTGATTTGGAGGCCAACCACGCAGTGGAGGCGCCTATTTACAATGCAGGGCGGTGAACAATATTATGTAGTGTATGCTTAGAATTAAACAATTTTTCAATTATCAATTTCAAGCGACCTCTGGATGTGGCTATTTGAAGCTGGTTGCTACACAACCGTGGACACGAAGCGTAGCCGTGATAAACCCTGCACGCACACTGTCAATGGCTGGCAGGCACAAAAAGAAAACAGCCGCAATAAGTTTGATTGCTTTGTTTACGTTTTGGCAAACGACCGCAACGCACACACACACGCACGACATACCGACACACCGACACAAGGTTTTATGGCCTTGTTCACGCGCTCGCGACAGAGTCTTCTGGCCTTCTTATCTCCGTTCACCGTTGTATGTGCACAGAAGTGAGACTTCTGTGGACACAAAGTTGGGGCTCCGCTGGGGAGAAATCGAATTCAAAACAGAAATCGCGCACTCGAGATTATTTTTGGGGATCGCACTGAAAACACCTCTACCATTCATGCGCGTCACTAATTGTATATAGGGACATTAAAGTCAATGGTGGTTTTACGTGAGCACCTGCCGCGATGGCTTAATCCCACGGTGCCAAGCACAGGGTTGAAACGTCAACCAACGTCCACAATGGTGCTTCAAAGAGTAGGGACTTCTTTACCACAAACGTGACGTCACGAATAAATTCGTAAGTAGTCCTTCCATTCATACTAGCATCCCATCTGACCTGCCAGTCAGACAGAACACACTCATTTAGCAAATTTTTACATGCAAAAAGCCCTAAGCTCTCCACATTCCTATCAGCTAACCATTCATTCTGCAGCAATGGCAGCCGCCTCTTGATTTTGAAGAGTATGGCCCTACGCCGTACCTCAAGATCAAGAGGGGCTGCTCCTAGCAGTACCTGCATTGCCTCAGTTGAGACAGTGCGGCACACAGGCAAACACCCTAGCATAGTCACCCTCTGGCAAGCCAGCACTTTCTTTCTGCCAACAGCAGTCGAAGCTGCCCTATACCATACAGATGACCCAAATGCTGCGCAAGCAACAAAAAGGCCATTGTATATGGTTCGGACAGAACGCCTGCTGAGGCCCCATTCATTCCGCAAAATTCGGCGCACTTGACCAACCACACTTAGCAATCGACTCTTGAGACAGGCGAAATGAGGAGTAAAACTCAACCTTTCGCCGATGGTAATGCCGAGGTATTTAACCTCCAATGCATACCTCAAGCTAACGCCATCAAGCTTTACAGATGGAGGTCGATTAGGTGACAATCTGCCTTTCAGCAGCATTGACACCGTCTTGTCCATTGCAATGCTGACGCCGACACTGTTGCCCCAATCACAAACAGTGCGCAAGCACGACCCCGCACTTGCCTCTATCTCAGCCCTTGACTGCCCCTCAATCAAGATGAGCAGATCGTCCGCATACGCACAACATTTAAATCGCTGTTCGAGCTGCCATAGCAGGGTGTCCATCATTAGGTTCCAAATGAATGGACCACAGATGGAGCCCTGCGGACAGCCACGAACCACATCCACGCTCACACACTCACTCAAACCAATCGAACACGCACGTCTGCCAGAGAAATAACTCTTCCAGAGAGCCAATTCCCGGCAGCCACATTCAGCCAACCTCCTAATCACACTATCCCAGCTCAGATAGTCGAACGCACCCTTAAAATCCACAAAAACTCCTAGGACATACCTTGAAGTGCTAGCCTCCACAGAGTCACTAACATATCTCCAGGCATCCTCCACACATCTACCCTGCCTAAATCCAAATTGCCTTTCAGACATTTGGTCATTCACTCTCTCCTCAAGTCTCTCCACCAGTACTCGTTCCAAAACTTTTGCAAGAGTTGGAATGAGACTGATTCCACGAAAGGATCGAGGATTACTCCTCACCCTATCGGGAGACTTTAGGAGCACAGTCACCTTCGCACATTTCCACTCCCTTGGGAAGTATCCCTCATCCACACATTTTCCAAATAATGCGTCCATGTATTCTGGAATTGACTTCCAGACACATTTACACATTTCCCCCGTGAATCCATCCATTCCAGGAGTCTTTTTCGACTTTAACCTCGAAAAAGCCCACTCCAATTCACTCGTCAAGAGAGGATCGACAGGATCTGTCACACTTGGTGAAAAATCCGGCCGCTCCGCCCTTGGGAAGAATTCATTCAACAAAACACCCATACAATCCTTCCAGGCCGTTAGCTGGGTGCCACCGACCTGAAGGCCACACACACTCGTTTCCCTACCTCTACCTCTCATTATTTTATAAGCACGACCCCAGGGGTCGTCCTTATTGCGTTCTAAAAATGAACGCCACTCAGCCTCTTTCACACTTATAAGCATTCGCTTATACTCATTCACACTTCGACTATATTCCCCCCTGAGCTGGGCCACATTCTCAGCATTGGCAGATCGAGCCCTTTGGAATCGCTTCCGCTGGGACCGAACAAGCCGCCGCTTCGCACTCAACTCACGCGTCCACCACTTTACACGTTTGAGATTTGCCTTACGGTTCCTCTCAAACAAGTGGTCGTTCACGCAAGTCATCCACCCATTTAAACACTCGATCTGCTCATCAACACTCATAGCACAGAAGGTGCTAAGCGGAACTTGCGTTGCCGCCTCTCTCACAAGAACCCTGTAAGGGGCCCAATTCACACCACAAGTACGCCAACCATTACCCCCAACACTTTCATGCAAAATTTGAGTATGGGTGACCACAATCTCAATCGGACTGTGATCACTCACCCCAAAACCACCCAAAACATTCCAAGAAAATTCAAACATTCTCATCGCTGCCGCATTCACAAAAGTAACATCAATGTCACTTTTCCCCACCGGACCATCAAAAGTGTACCACTCACTGGGCTCATTGAGCACCCGAACATCCTGGGACACAGCCCATTCGGCCAGCGTCTCGCCCCTTGAGTAGTTCAAATATCCAGACGCTTGTCTGGATATTTTGCTGAACCACAAAGGAGATGACGCATTCGCATCAATACCAAGGATGACTGGTTCGCTACTAGCCAGTAGTAGCACCTCATCCATATACGTGATATACGGTTCGAGAGGTTCCCCGAACTTGCAATACACGCTAGCTACAAAAATCCTGCCAAAACTGCCATTAAGGCTTACACATACACCCCAATCAGTTGAGCTCACTAAAGTGCACTCAATACTGACATCATTCACCACCACAGCGGAGTTTGCCCTGCTATCAAGAAATACCCGCATAGCAGCGGGCAATCCCCTTACACAACCATTGGTTGCGTAGGGTTCTTGAAGCAGGGCCACTACACTGCCTCTTTCACATAACATTTCCCCCAATTCACACATTACTGCATACGACCCCTGACAGTTCAACTGAAGTAGAATGCTAGCCATTTAATGGCGCGCATTCGCTCGAGCAACAATCGATTTATATACCGGGCAGGCCTCAGACATCATAAGATGCCCAGACGACCCCCCACGGAAATCGCACATCCGGCAGAACATTGCATTGCTGCAACGCGCTGCACGGTGTCCCGGCTGGCAACAGCGACGACAAGCGTCCTGTGTCGCCCTACAGTGTGCCACCTTGTGGTCAAAACTGAGGCAGCGATAGCAGCCCACAACCGGGTCGAAGCTCCGAACTCTGAACGAGAACCACTTCACGTAACAACGTCCGGCGTCCAACAGAGTTTGCATGGCAGGGCCAGCTCCCTCCAGAACGACGTTCATTGTCACATTAACGGCTCCAGCCCAGGGCTTGGTGACCAGCCTGACGCCCTTCTTAAAGGCCTCGATAGACATCTTGTCCTTCAAGTTCATCTCAAACAGATCACCCATGAACTCGTCAGGAGTGATCTGCGAATGAACGCCCATGACTACCACCTTTGGCCCTAGCTTTTCGTTCACACGAACCTCTAGCCCTACCTCTTCAAACTTCGCATTGTCCACAATACGCTTCCGCTCCGCCACTGACGGGGTGCGAATAATCGCCCCACCGTCTCGCAGAGGTTTCACCTCATGGATCCGTACTCCCAAAGTTGGTCCCACCTCCTTCACCACCTTTTCGACCACGTCCTTTCCGGTTTTACCGGCAGCCTTGCTGCGGACAACCAAGGACCAGGTCTCGACTGGCCGAGGCATCTCCAGAGGGGGCGGAGCCACCACTGGACCAAGTCTGGGCGCACCCACCGGCGGAAGCGGCGCCTGGGCACCCTGGGCATGCCCAGCATGTCCAACAGCCACACGAGGGCCGGCCTCCAAACGCCCTTTTAGGCGCTCATTTTCCGCTATCAGCGAAAAAATGAGCTCCTCATACTGGTTTGAAAAGTCCGAAAGACCACAAACCAGCTCGCTCTCGAGTCCACTGCCTAGAGCCACCTTCAGCAAATTCCTACTGATGGCCTTCATCTTTGCAATCGGATGCTCTCCCTTCCGCTTCATAGGCACCGTTTCTCCCACGACACGTGGAACAGACAGCGCCTCAGCAGGAGGGACAACATCAGCCGCAGCCCTATTCTCCGATTCCCCACCGTCAAGCTCCTCACTCACACTTGCACCCAGGCTAGCCCGAAGGTTGCCATGGGAGCCCACACGCACTTCCCCCTCACTCAACTCACCGTCACTCACCGGTAAATCTTCTTCCATACCAGGCTCACTCACAGCAGCCTCAGAGGCTGTCCTCCTCAGCTGCCGCGACGGCCTCTTTCTCGCACATAGCGGGGCGTCATCGTCCGACGACGTACCACCTCTCAACGATGCCGACGCTGCCGTCGACCGCAGCTCCAGCGCCGACGCTGACGTCGACGCCGTCTGCTCCGACAGCTTCTTCTTCGGTGGTGCCATGACCAACCGGTGCGCTGCTATTTGTTTTTTCAAACAAACAGTAATGCACACACACACACACGCAAGGAAAACCGCTAGCGAGATAACACGCACACGAGCTTGTTTACTAAAAACTGCCTAGCAACTCCTACGAATACAGCACAAAAGAGAATGCGCGATTACTTCGAGATAAGCGATTTACCGCTATCTCTTGGACACAGCGAATTTAATTCCACGAAAAATAACTTTTTAACGATCCGCAAACACGTCCGTCGTTAAGCCATTCATGCGCGTCACTCAGTATATAGGGACAGAACAAATCTGATCACTCAGCTTTTATTTAACGTGGTATGTGCCATATGTAGGCTTAAAACCACGGTACCCGAATATGCACATAAATGTGCATATGGTACGATGGGTCTGGATTTGTGACGCCAGACTAGCGCCCCTAGGAGACCTGAGTCCCCTAGGTACCAATTTGAAAGTCAGCTTGTCGGGCATGACAATCCCCCTTGGTGAGGGGCGAGGTTTATCTAAAACCTCTGCTGATCTATGGGTCACAGCGCCCGGTTGATACGCAACTCCACGTCGAGCTTCAGATGAAACTCTACCCGCGATTTGGGTGTCAACCACAGCCACCACGATACTCCCACAAGGGGGCCGACCTCAATGAGTAGCCTTGGAAGCAATACTCAACCCGTGGTACCGATAGGCTCGGTGGGCCCTCCCCTTTTGGCCCCGACAGGCACCGGTACAGGGAGCACCAGGAGGATTTTGCCAGTTTCGGCCTAGCCCGGCACCCGCGAGCGATCCAGCATCTGCGAACGTCGTCCAAACGCAGCATCAGAAAACCCTGCTAGCAGCCTCATCCTCTCCTGTGTCTCCGCCACTCCAGACACAATCAAGACGTCATTTTCGTGCCGTATTCCGAGTCCATCGAGGTCTCGCAAATCCGCATACAAGGGGCACACACATAGCACGTGTTGCCAGTCCTCGAGATTCGCACCGCATGCAGGGCATGCAGGTGTTTCACTCAGACGCCTTGTATGCAAAAATGCATTTAGCGATCCATGGCCAGTCAGCAAGAATCCGGCGCGTAGCGTAAATCCAAATCTACGCTCGCTGAAAACGAAGCTTACATCCGGGAGAAATTGGTGGGTCACTCGTCCGTGATCGGCACCATCATCCCATCTGCGCTGCCACTCGCGCAGTAAGCATTCGTCCAGCCGCGCCATCCTTTGCATCCAGTTTAGACTCGTCAGGTCTTCACCGTACAGCCAATCGCCATCCTCCAACGGGTAGTCACGCTTCAGTTTGAACTTTAAAGCCAATCGTGTGGCTGTCAGGTCAAACGGGGGAGTACACTGGCTCGGCTTCTGAGTAACCACTCACACAGCAGCTCACCCCTCCTGTAGTTCTCGTGCCCCCGAGCATGCTCGGAAAGCTTACTGAACCACATGGGGGATACTGCGTTCGCGTCAAGGCCAAAGATGACAGGAGTGCGGCTGCCCAGCAGCAGCACTGCATCTAAGTACTCGAGGTACGGCTCCAGGTCGGTGTTGAATTGGCAGTATGCGGAGCTCAGGAAGATAGAGCCAAATCTTCCAGTGACGCTCACGCATACGCCAAACTCCGGATCAGCGGTTCAATTGGCATACAAATGGCATCTGGATCATCGATGATGATGGCAGCCTTTTTCCGGAGGTCAGAATATACGCGCATCCCGGATGGGAGACCCGTAATCCTTCCTCCTTTGTCCACGTAGGGCTCCTGCACAAGTGCGATCGAGTGGCCAGAGTTGCGCATGCGAACTCCGAGCTCAATCGTAGAGACTCGGCCACGACCACAGTTTGCCTGGATGAGGCTAAACATTTCTAATGTCTAGCCGCCACCCTCGCTAGCACGGCAGCGTAGATGGGGCACGTCCCCGAGAGCATATGATGCCCGTCGGGTAGCCTCCTCTGTCTGCAGTTTCTGCAGCTCACCTGCTTGGTGCACTTCGCGGCAGTGTGGCCAGTGTCGCCACATTGACGGCATGTGACGTCCTTCGATCGGCACTGGGACACCTTGTGGTCGAATCCCACACACCTATGGCAAGCATAGGTGCGGACGAGCGACCGGCAGCGGAACGAGAACCACTTGATGTAGACCCGTCCGGTCTCCTCAAGTACGGCCAGCGCGCTCTCATCTACCTCTAGCGTCAGATTGACGCTTTCGCCATCAGTGACTGACCATGGCTTGGTCTCCAGGTGGACTCTCCTTTTGAAGGCTGCCATCGTCTGCTGCTCCTTAAAATGGTTTTCATACAGCTCCTGCATGAAATCCTCCGGTGTTATGCTGGTGTCCACATCAAACACTGTGATCCTCTGGTTGGGGCTCCTGTTCTGTTGGACATCCAGTCCAACTTCGGCAAACTTCGCGTTTGCGACGACCCTCTTCATCTCGCCCACCGACGGTGTGCGGATGATGGCACCACCACGACGCAGCTCGCGCACATCGTGGACACGGACGCCAAGGGCCGGAGCAACTTCCTTCCGAATCTTCTCGGCCACCTGCTTACCTGTGACGGCAGGGTCCTTGCTGGTCACCACCGCGGACCACGTCTCAACTGGCTTGTTGAGCCGCGGGGCAGCGATGGGCCCAGCATGGACAGCAGGGGCAACAGCATTTGGGGCAGCGTAATATGGGGCAGCGGGGGGCTGGGCAGCTGCAGCCTGCACCTGCGAGGCCATCTCCAACGCAGAGTTCCGCAGCAGCATCGCTACGACAAGCTCGTCGTAGCGCGCAATCGCCGCGTGAACGGCGTGAGCGGCCTCCGGCTCCATTCCTCCACGGAACACGGCATCCTTCACACTCAGCTGCACCGCAGACAGCTCAGCGAGCACGGCCGACGCACCCTGGGCGACTATGCTCGTCGCGTTGCAACGCGGAGCGTCAGCCCTAGGGCGGGCAGCGGCAGCTGCAGAGGGGACGGCAGCAGGGGCAGCGCAAGGGGCAGCAGCAGCGGCAGCAGAGGTGGAGGCAAGGGGGGCGGCAGTGGGGGCGGCGGGGGCCACAAAGGCAAAGGGGGCACCGGTGCTGGCCTGGCGTGAACTTGACGACGCTTCGTCATCCAAGTTTGCCCGCTTCGGGTCCCAAGTCAGCGACGACTCTGGCGACTCGTCTGGCACCGGGGTACTCCTGCCCTTCTTCTTCCCCTTGCCTCGCTTCCGGGTACTCTTCGAGCTACCCTCGCTCATTATGCTGGCCATGCTCGAAGAGCGGCTCAGCTCACCCGGCGTCGGTGTTTCGCTCATTACCGAGCTGCGGCTATCGCTTTAGCTGATTTCTCAACCCAAAACGATAGCACGGACACGAACCGGGGAGAAGCGACCTCTGGATTTGGCTATTTTAGCAAAGTTCAAAACCACTTAGCCGGGACACGAACGCACGCGCACAGCTGTCAAAAGCTGGTTGCCACACAAGCGCGGACACGAACCGTAGCCGTGACACACACCGCACGCACACTGTCAATGTCTGGCAGGCACAAAACGAAACAACCGCTTTGTTTACGTTTTCGCAACGCACGCACACACGCACGAAACACACCGACACAAGGTTTTATGGCCTTGTTTAAGCGCTCGCGACGAACACTGGCGACAGTCTTATCAGCGTTTACCGCTACTTGCGCACAGAAGTGAGACTTCTGTGGACAAAATGTTGGGGCTCCGCTGGGGAATCAAAACAAAAACGAACACTCGAGTTTATTTTCGGGACCGCACAGAAAACACGTCCGACATTCATGCGCGTCACTAATTAGATGGGCATAGAGGGACAGAACAAATCTGATCGCTCAGCTTTTATTTAACGTGGTATGTGCCATATGTAGGCTTAAAACCACGGTACCCGAATATGCACATAAATGTGCATATGGTACGATGGGTCTGGATTTGTGACGCCAGACTAGCGCCCCTAGGAGACCTGAGTCCCCTAGGTACCAATTTGAAAGTCAGCTTGTCGGGCATGACAATACCCCTTGGTGAGGGGCGAGGTTTATCTAAAACCTCTGCTGATCTATGGGTCACAGCGCCCGGTTGATACGCAACTCCACGTCGAGCTTCAGATGAAACTCTACCCGCGATTTGGGTGTCAACCACAGCCACCACGATACTCCCACAAGGGGGCCGACCTCAATGAGTAGCCTTGGAAGCACTACTCAACCCGTGGTACCGATAGGCTCGGTGGGCCCTCCCCTTTTGGCCCCGACAGGCACCGGTACAGGGAGCATCAGGAGGATTTTGCCAGTTTCGGCCTAGCCCGGGACTGGCAGCCCACTCACCCGCGAGCGATCCAGCATCTGCGATCGTCGTCAAAACGCAGCATCAGCAAACCCTGCTAGCAGCCTCATCCTCTCCTGTGTCTCCGCCACTCCAGACACAATCCAGACGCCATTTTCATGCCGTATTCCGAGTCCATCGAGGTCTCGCAAATCCGCATACAAGGGGCACACACATAGCACGTGTTGCCAGTCCTCGAGATCCGCACCGCATGCAGGGCATGCAGGTGTTTCACTCAGACGCCTTGTATGCAAAAATGCATTTAGCGATCCGTGGCCAGTCAGCAAGAAACCGGCGCGTAGCGTAAATCCAAATCTACGCTCGCTGAAGACGAAGCTTAAATCCGGGAGAAATTGGTGGGTCACTCGTCCGTGATCGGCACCATCATCCCATCTGCGCTGCCACTCGCGCAGTAAGCATTCGTCCAGCCGCGCCATCCTTTGCATCCAGTTTAGACTCGTCAGGTCTTCACCGTACAGCCAATCGTCATCCTCCAACGGGTAGTCACGCTTCAGTTTGAACCTTAAAGCCAATCGCGTGGCTGTCAGGTCAAACGGGGGAGCTCCAGCAAGCACCTGCAGTGCCACAGTGGACACTGTTCGGCATACCGGTAGGCATCCAAGCAGGATGAGCCTCTGGCATGACATGAGTCGCCTCCTGGCGCAGACTTGTCGTCGTCACGTCATACCAAACCGAGGCACCAAATAGTGCACACGGCACCATGAGTCCGGCATAGATGGTCCGCTTGTCGCGAGGACTGGCACCCCAATCGACTCGCAGTACGCGTGCCAAAGCGCCAACGACTCCGGCCAGCTTATCTCGTAAAGACGAGATATGCGGGAGAAAACTCAACCGCTCGCCGGCCGTGATGCCTAGGTACCGGTATTTGTCAGCGTATGGTAGGCTTGCTCCAGCAAACCGTACCAACGGCCGCCTATTCGGTGATAATGCACCTTTCAGCAACATGACTGCCGTCTTGCTGGTAGAAACGGATACACCGACTTCTACTCCCCAAGCGCCTACGATGGACATCAGTTCTGCTCCTCTTGTCTCCAGTTCAGCTCGGGAATTTCCCTCGATGAAAAGCAGCAAGTCGTCTGCATATGCGCTGAAAACACAATGTGGTTCCAGACGCTGGAGAAGCGTGTCCATCACGAGATTCCATATAAATGGAGCACTGACGGACCCCTGTGGGCAACCTCTTGTCACCGAAACAGTGACTTCTCCATACCTGCTGACGATACTTGCGCTCCTGCCAGAGAAGAAGCTTCTCCACAAGCTGGCTTCTCGGCAGCCAGAGTCAATCAAGAGGCGCAGCGCGGCACTCCACTCCACGTGGTCGAAGGCTCCCTTGAAATCCACGAAGATTCCGAGCACATATCGGGCCGAGCTGGCGGCGACAGTGCTCACGACGTGTCTCCAAGCATCCTCCACACAGCGTCCTGGATGGAATCCAAATTGCCATCTGCAGCCATCCTGGAGAACTTCTTTCATCCGGTTGACCATGATCCCCTCAAGCACCTTGCCGAAAACTGACAGTAGACAGATGCCGCGATAAGAGGCAGGATCGCTCCTGTTCTTATCGGGCCCCTTGAGTAGTGCCACTACTCTCGGGCGCTTCCACTCAGTGGGGAAGTATCCTTGGTCTACGCAGCGGGAAAACAACGCTGTCAGGTGCTGTGGGATTGCACGATACAGAGCCTTGAAGAGCGTACCGGTGATGCCGTCCATGCCGGGAGAGCGCCTGCTCTGCAACCTGGCGACACTAGCATCCACCTCGAAGGCTTCGAGGGCTGGAGGTGCCTCGTCCGGGATGGTGATGTGCACATTCGACTCTGCAACTGGGAAAAAGTTGCGGAGGAGAACACTCGCGCAGTCGTGCCATGTTACGACTAGCCCACCATCCGAACAAAGGCATCCAAACTCGGTATTCTTCTTTCGTCCCCGGCATATTCTGTACACGTGCCCCCATGGATCGTCTCGATGGTCTCCCACGAAGCGACGCCAATTTTCTTCCTTCGCCTTCAGGATAAGCTTCTTGTACTGCCCCGAGGAGATCCTCAGTGCAGCAGCAAGTCGCTCGGCCTCGTCGTTGCCACTACGACGGGCATCCTGGAGCCGACGCCTCAGTCTCCTGACCTCTTGGCGCTTGGAGTTTAGTTCGGCGGTCCACCAAACTATTCTCCGTCTAGCTCTCGGCGGTCTGCGTCCCAGCACTCGGTCGCACAACTGGTGTACGAGCGAGCGCACTGCAGTGACTTGGTCGTCCAATGGCGTCTCCTCGAAGTTCTCTGGCAGTTCGTTTGCCATCCTCACCGCTTCCTCACCGAACAATCGCCAACGCGCATTTCGGAGATTCCAGGACGGCACAGGAGCAAAGCTCTCAACTGTGTCTGATGGGTCACGCGTCACCACAACAGAAATAATGTTGTGGTCGCTAAGATCCCATTCGTCCACTCTCCAGTCGTATGTGGCCCACATAGACGCTGCCTCGTTGACGATCGTAACGTCGATATCGCTTTGGGCTCTGCGACTGTCGAACGTATAAACCTCACTGGCCTCGTTCAGTACACTGGCTCGGCTTCTGAGTAACCACTCACACAGCAGCTCACCCCTCCTGTAGTTCTCGTGCCCCCGAGCATGCTCGGAAAGCTTACTGAACCACATGGGGGATACTGCGTTCGCGTCAAGGCCAAAGATGACAGGAGTGCGGCTGCCCAGCAGCAGCACTGCATCTAAGTACTCGAGGTACGGCTCCAGGTCGGTGTTGAATTGGCAGTATGCGGAGCTCAGGAAGATAGAGCCAAATCTTCCAGTGACGCTCACGCATACGCCAAACTCGGTGATCAGCGGTTCGATTGGCATACAAATGGCATCTGGATCATCGATGATGATGGCAGCCTGTTTTCGGAGGTCAGTATATACGCGCATCCCGGATGGGAGACCCGTAATCCTTCCTCCTTTGTCCACGTAGGGCTCCTGCACAAGCGCGTTCGAGTGGCCAGAGTTGCGCATGCGAACTCCAAGCTCAATCGTAGAGACTCGGCCACGACCACAGTTTGCCTGGATGAGGCTAAACATTTCTAATGTCTAGCCGCCACCCTCGCTAGCACGGCAGCGTAGATGGGTCACGTCCCCGAGAGCATATGATGCCCGTCGGGTAGCCTCCTCTGTCTGCAGTTTCTGCAGCTCACCTGCTTGGTGCACTTCGCGGCAGTGTGGCCAGTGTCGCCACATTGACGGCATGTGACGTCCTTCGATCGGCACTGGGACACCTTGTGGTCGAATCCCACACACCTATGGCAAGCATAGGTGCGGACGAGCGACCGGCAGCGGAACGAGAACCACTTGATATAGACCCGTCCGGTCTCCTCAAGTACGGCCAGCGCGCTCTCGTCTACCTCAAGCGTCAGATTGACGCTTTCGCCATCGGTGATCGACCACGGTTTCGTCTCCAGGTGGACTTTTCTCTTAAAGGCTGCCATCGTCTGCTGCTCCTTAAAATGATTTGCATAAAGCTCCTCCATGAAATCTTCCGGGGAAATGCTGGTGTCCACATCGAACACAGTGATCCTAGGGCTTGGGCTCCGGTTTTGCTGGACTTCCAGTCCAACCTCGGCAAACTTCGCGTTTGCGACCACCCTTTTCATCTCGCCCACCGATGGTGTGCGGATGACGGCTCCACCACGACGCAGCTCGCGCACAGTGTGGACTCGGACGCCTAGGGCCGGAGCGACTTCCTTCCGGATCTTCTCTGCCACCTGCTTACCTGTGACGGCAGGGTCCTTGCTGGTCACCACCGCGGACCACGTCTCAACTGGCTTGTTGAGCCGCGGGGCAGCGATGGGCCCAGCTTGGACAGCAGGGGCAACAGCATTTGGGGCAGCATAATATGGGACAGCGGGGGGCTGGGCAGCTGCAGCCTGCACCTGCGAGGCCATCTCCAACGCAGAGTTCCGCAGCAGCATCGCTACGACAAGCTCGTCGTAGCGCGCAATCGCCGCGTGAACGGCGTGAGCGGCCTCCGGCTCCATTCCTCCACGGAACACGGCGTCCTTCACACTCAGCTGCACCGCAGACAGCTCAGCGAGCACGGCCGACGCACCCTGGGCGACTATGCTCGTCGCGTTGCAACGCGGAGCGTCAGCCCTAGGGCGGGCAGCGGCAGCAGCAGAGGGGACGGCAGCAGGGGCAGCGCAAGGAGCAGCAGCAGCGGCGGCAGAGGTGGAGGCAAGGGGGGCGGCAGTGGGGGCGGCGGGGGCCACAAAGGCAAAGGGGGCACCGGTGCTGGCCTGGCGTGAACTTGACGACGCTTCGTCATCCAAGTTTGCCCGCTTCGGGTCCCAAGTCAGCGACGACTCAAGTTCAAAACCACTTAGCCGGGACACGAACGCACGCGCACAGCTGTCAAAAGCTGGTTGCCACACAAGCGCGGACACGAACCGTAGCGCACGAAACACACCGACACAAGGTTTTATGGCCTTGTTTACGCGCTCGCGACGAAGATTGGCGACAGTCTTATCAGCGTTTACCGCTACTTGCGCACAGAAGTGAGACTTCTGTGGACAAAATGTTGGGGCTCCGCTGGGGAATCAAAACAAAAACGAACACTCGAGTT
This sequence comes from Lordiphosa andalusiaca, assembly GCA_035044965.1. NCBI lineage: Eukaryota > Metazoa > Arthropoda > Insecta > Diptera > Drosophilidae > Lordiphosa > Lordiphosa andalusiaca. The sequence goes on from JAWNNM010002618.1 coordinate 31,766, forward strand.
TATTTTCGGGACCGCACAGAAAACACGTCCGACATTCATGCGCGTCACTAATTAGATGGGCATAGAGGGACAGAACAGAACAAATCTGATCACTCAGCTTTTATTTAACGTGGTATGTGCCATATGTAGGCTTAAAACCACGGTACCCGAATATGCACATAAATGTGCATATGGTACGATGGGTCTGGATTTGTGACGCCAGACTAGCGCCCCTAGGAGACCTGAGTCCCCTAGGTACCAATTTGAAAGTCAGCTTGTCGGGCATGACAATCCCCCTTGGTGAGGGGCGAGGTTTATCTAAAACCTCTGCTGATCTATGGGTCACAGCGCCCGGTTGATACGCAACTCCACGTCGAGCTTCAGATGAAACTCTACCCGCGATTTGGGTGTCAACCACAGCCACCACGATACTCCCACAAGGGGGCCGACCTCAATGAGTAGCCTTGGAAGTACTACTCAACCCGTGGTACCGATAGGCTCGGTGGGCCCTCCCCTTTTGGCCCCGACAGGCACCGGTACAGGGAGCACCAAGAGGATTTTGCCAGTTTCGGCCTAGCCCGGGACTGGCAGCCCACTCACCCGCGAGCGATCCAGCATCTGCGAACGTCGTCCAAACGCAGCATCAGCAAACCCTGCTAGCAGCCTCATCCTCTCCTGTGTCTCCGCCACTCCAGACACAATCCAGACGCCATTTTCTTGCCGTATTCCGAGTCCATCGAGGTCTCGCAAATCCGCATACAAGGGGCACACACATAGCACGTGTTGCCAGTCCTCGAGATCCGCACCGCATGCAGGGCATGCAGGTGTTTCACTCAGACGCCTTGTATGCAAAAATGCATTCAGCGATCCGTGGCCAGTCAGCAAGAAACCGGCGCGTAGCGTAAATCCAAATCTACGCTCGCTGAAGACGAAGCTTACATCCGGGAGAAATTGGTGGGTCACTCGTCCGTGATCGGCACCATCATCCCATCTGCGCTGCCACTCGCGCAGTAAGCATTCGTCCAGCCGCGCCATCCTTTGCATCCAGTTTAGACTCGTCAGGTCTTCACCGTACAGCCAATCGCCATCCTCCAACGGGTAGTCACGCTTCAGTTTGAACCTTAAAGCCAATCGCGTGGCTGTCAGGTCAAACGGGGGAGCTCCAGCAAGCACCTGCAGTGCCACAGTGGACACTGTTCGGCATACCGGTAGGCATCCAAGCAGGATGAGCCTCTGGCATGACATGAGTCGCCTCCTGGCGCAGACTTGTCGTCTCGTCACGTCATACCAAACCGAGGCACCAAACAGTGCACAAGGCACCATGAGTCCGGCATATATGGTCCGCTTGTCGCGAGGACTGGCACCCCAATCGACTCGCAGTACGCGTGCCAAAGCGCCAACGACTCCGGCCAGCTTATCTCGTAAAGACGAGATATGCGGGAGAAAACTCAACCGCTCGCCGGCCGTGATGCCTAGGTACCGGTATTTGTCGACGTATGGTAGGCTTGCTCCAGCAAACCGTACCAACGGCCGCCTATTCGGTGATAATGCACCTTTCAGCAACATGACTGCCGTCTTGCTGGTAGAAACGGATACACCGACTTCTACTCCCCAAGCGCCTACGATGGACATCAGTTCTGCTCCTCTTGTCTCCAGTTCAGCTCGGGAATTTCCCTCGATGAAAAGCAGCAAGTCGTCTGCATATGCGCTGAAAACACAATGTGGTTCCAGACGCTGGAGAAGCGTGTCCATCACGAGATTCCATATAAATGGAGCACTGACGGACCCCTGTGGGCAACCTCTTGTCACCGGAACAGTGACTTCTCCATACCTGCTGACGATACTTGCGCTCCTGCCAGAGAAGAAGCTTCTCCACAAGCTGGCTTCTCGGCAGCCAGAGTCAATCAAGAGGCGCAGCGCGGCACTCCACTCCACGTGGTCGAAGGCTCCCTTGAAATCCACGAAGATTCCGAGCACATATCGGGCCGAGCTGGCGGCGACAGTGCTCACGACGTGTCTCCAAGCATCCTCCACACAGCGTCCTGGATGGAATCCAAATTGCCATCTGCAGCCATCCTGGAGAACTTCTTTCATCCGGTTGACCATGATCCCCTCAAGCACCTTGCCGAAAACTGACAGTAGACAGATGCCGCGATAAGAGGCAGGATCGCTCCTGTTCTTATCGGGCCCCTTGAGTAGTGCCACTACTCTCGGGCGCTTCCACTCAGTGGGGAAGTATCCTTGGTCTACGCAGCGGGAAAACAACGCTGTCAGGTGCTGTGGGATTGCACGATACAGAGCCTTGAAGAGCGTACCGGTGATGCCGTCCATGCCGGGAGAGCGCCTGCTCTGCAACCTGGCGACACTAGCATCCACCTCGAAGGCTTCGAGGGCTGGAGGTGCCTCGTCCGGGATGGTGATGTGCACATTCGACTCTGCAACTGGGAAAAAGTTGCGGAGGAGAACACTCGCGCAGTCGTGCCATGTTACGACTAGCCCACCATCCGAACGAAGGCATCCAAACTCGGTATTCTTCTTTCGTCCCCGGCATATTCTGTACACGTGCCCCCATGGATCGTCTCGATGGTCTCCCACGAAGCGACGCCAATTTTCTTCCTTCGCCTTCAGGATAAGCTTCTTGTACTGCCCCGAGGAGATCCTCAGTGCAGCAGCAAGTCGCTCGGCCTCGTCGTTGCCACTACGACGGGCATCCTGGAGCCGACGCCTCAGTCTCCTGACCTCTTGGCGCTTGGAGCTTAGTTCGGCGGTCCACCAAACTATTCTCCGTCTAGCTCTCGGCGGTCTGCGTCCCAGCACTCGGTCGCACAACTGGTGTACGAGCGAGCGCACTGCAGTGACTTGGTCGTCCAATGGCGTCTCCTCGAAGTTCTCTGGCAGTTCGTTTGCCATCCTCACCGCTTCCTCACCGAACAATCGCCAACGCGCATTTCGGAGATTCCAGGACGGCACAGGAGCAAAGCTCTCAACTGTGTCTGATGGGTCACGCGTCACCACAACAGAAATAATGTTGTGGTCGCTAAGATCCCATTCGTCCACTCTCCAGTCATATGTGGCCCACATAGACGCTGCCTCGTTGACGATCGTAACGTCGATATCGCTTTGGGCTCTGCGACTGTCGAACGTATAAACCTCACTGGCCTCGTTCAGTACACTGGCTCGGCTTCTGAGTAACCACTCACACAGCAGCTCACCCCTCCTGTAGTTCTCGTGCCCCCGAGCATGCTCGGAAAGCTTACTGAACCACATGGGGGATACTGCGTTCGCGTCAAGGCCAAAGATGACAGGAGTGCGGCTGCCCAGCAGCAGCACTGCATCTAAGTACTCGAGGTACGGCTCCAGGTCGGTGTTGAATTGGCAGTATGCGGAGCTCAGGAAGATAGAGCCAAATCTTCCAGTGACGCTCACGCATACGCCAAACTCGGTGATCAGCGGTTCAATTGGCATACAAATGGCATCTGGATCATCGATGATGATGGCAGCCTTTTTTCGGAGGTCAGTATATACGCGCATCCCGGATGGGAGACCCGTAATCCTTCCTCCTTTGTCCACGTAGGGCTCCTGCACAAGCGCGATCGAGTGGCCAGAGTTGCGCATGCGAACTCCAAGCTCAATCGTAGAGACTCGGCCACGACCACAGTTTGCCTGGATGAGGCTAAACATTTCTAATGTCTAGCCGCCACCCTCGCTAGCACGGCAGCGTAGATGGGGCACGTCCCCGAGAGCATATGATGCCCGTCGGGTAGCCTCCTCTGTCTGCAGTTTCTGCAGCTCACCTGCTTGGTGCACTTCGCGGCAGTGTGGCCAGTGTCGCCACATTGACGGCATGTGACGTCCTTCGATCGGCACTGAGACACCTTGTGGTCGAATCCCACACACCTATGGCAAGCATAGGTGCGGACGAGCGACCGGCAGCGGAACGAAAACCACTTGATATAGACCCGTCCGGTCTCCTCAAGTACGGCCAGCGCGCTCTCATCTACCTCAAGCGTCAGATTGACACTTTCGCCATCGGTGACTGACCAAGGCTTTGTCTCCAGGTGGACTCTCCTTTTGAAGGCTGCCATCGTCTGCTGCTCCTTAAAATGATTTTCATACAGCTCCTGCATGAAATCCTCCGGTGTTATGCTGGTGTCCACATCGAACACTGTGATCCTCTGGTTGGGGCTCCTGTTCTGTTGGACATCCAGTCCAACTTCGGCAAACTTCGCGTTTGCGACGACCCTCTTCATCTCGCCCACCGACGGTGTGCGGATGATGGCACCACCACGACGCAGCTCGCGCACATCGTGGACACGGACGCCAAGGGCCGGAGCAACTTCCTTCCGGATCTTCTCGGCCACCTGCTTACCCGTGACGGCGGGGTCCTTGCTGGTCACCACCGCGGACCACGTCTCAACTGGCTTGTTGAGCCGCGGGGCAGCGATGGGCCCAGCTTGGACAGCAGGGGCAACAGCATTTGGGGCAGCATAATATGGGGCAGCGGGGGGCTGGGCAGCTGCAGCCTGCACCTGCGAGGCCATCTCCAACGCGGAGTTCCGCAGCAGCATCGCTACGACTAGCTCGTCGTAGCGCGCAATCGCCGCGTGAACGGCGTGAGCGGCCTCCGGCTCCATTCCTCCACGGAACACGGCGTCCTTCACACTCAGCTGCACCGCAGACAGCTCAGCGAGCACGGCCGACGCACCCTGGGCGACTATGCTCGTCGCGTTGCAACGCGGAGCGTCAGCCCTAGGGCGGGCAGCGGCAGCAGCAGAGGGGACGGCAGCAGGGGCAGCAGCAGGGGCAGCGCAAGGAGCAGCAGCAGCGGCGGCAGAGGTGGAGGCAAGGGGGGCGGCAGTGGGGGCGGCGGGGGCCACAAAGGCAAAGGGGGCACCGGTGCTGGCCTGGCGTGAACTTGACGACGCTTCGTCGTCCAAGTTTGCCCGCTTCGGGTCCCAGGTCAGCGACGACTCTGGCGACTCGTCTGGCACCGGGGTACTCCTGCCCTTCTTCTTCCCCTTACCTCGCTTCCTGGTAGACTTCGAGCTACCCTCGCTCATGATGCTGGCCATGCTCGAAGAGCGGCTCAGCTCACCCGGCGTCGGCGTTTCGCTCATTTCTGAGCTGCGGCTATCGTTTTAGCTGATTTCTCAACCCAAAACGATAGCACGGACACGAACCGGGGAGAAGCGACCTCTGGATTTGGCTACTTGAACTTTTAGCGAAGTTCAGAACCACTTAGCCGGGACACGAACGCACGCGCACAGCTGTCAAAAGCTGGTTGCCACACAAGCGCGGACACGAACCGTAGCCGTGACACACACCGCACGCACACTGTCAATGTCTGGCAGGCGCAAAACGAAACAACCGCTTTGTTTACGTTTTCGCAACGCACGCACACACGCACGCAACACACCGACACAAGGTTTTATGGCCTTGTTTACGCGCTCGCGACGAAGACTGGCGACAGTCTTATCAGCGTTTACCGCTACTTGCGCACAGAAGTGAGACTTCTGTGGACAAAATGTTGGGGCTCCGCTGGGGAATCAAAACAAAAACGAAACACTCGAGTTTATTTTCGGGACCGAACAGAAAACACGTCCGACATTCATGCGCGTCACTAATTAGATGGGTATAGAGGGACAGAACAGAACAAATCTGATCACTCAGCTTTTATTTAACGTGGTATGTGCCATATGTAGGCTTAAAACCACGGTACCCGAATATGCACATAAATGTGCATATGGTACGATGGGTCTGGATTTGTGACGCCAGACTAGCGCCCCTAGGAGACCTGAGTCCCCTAGGTACCAATTTGAAAGTCAGCTTGTCGGGCATGACAATCCCCCTTGGTGAGGGGCGAGGTTTATCTAAAACCTCTGCTGATCTATGGGTCACAGCGCCCGGTTGATACGCAACTCCACGTCGAGCTTCAGATGAAACTCTACCCGCGATTTGGGTGTCAACCACAGCCACCACGATACTCCCACAAGGGGGCCGACCTCAATGAGTAGCCTTGGAAGTACTACTCAACCCGTGGTACCGATAGGCTCGGTGGGCCCTCCCCTTTTGGCCCCGACAGGCACCGGTACAGGGAGCACCAAGAGGATTTTGCCAGTTTCGGCCTAGCCCGGGACTGGCAGCCCACTCACCCGCGAGCGATCCAGCATCTGCGAACGTCGTCCAAACGCAGCATCAGCAAACCCTGCTAGCAGCCTCATCCTCTCCTGTGTCTCCGCCACTCCAGACACAATCCAGACGCCATTTTCATGCCGTATTCCGAGTCCATCGAGGTCTCGCAAATCCGCATACAAGGGGCACACACATAGCACGTGTTGCCAGTCCTCGAGATCCGCACCGCATGCAGGGCATGCAGGTGTTTCACTCAGACGCCTTGTATGCAAAAATGCATTCAGCGATCCGTGGCCAGTCAGCAAGAAACCGGCGCGTAGCGTAAATCCAAATCTACGCTCGCTGAAGACGAAGCTTACATCCGGGAGAAATTGGTGGGTCACTCGTCCGTGATCGGCACCATCATCCCATCTGCGCTGCCACTCGCGCAGTAAGCATTCGTCCAGCCGCGCCATCCTTTGCATCCAGTTTAGACTCGTCAGGTCTTCACCGTACAGCCAATCGCCATCCTCCAACGGGTAGTCACGCTTCAGTTTGAACCTTAAAGCCAATCGCGTGGCTGTCAGGTCAAACGGGGGAGCTCCAGCAAGCACCTGCAGTGCCACAGTGGACACTGTTCGGCATACCGGTAGGCATCCAAGCAGGATGAGCCTCTGGCATGACATGAGTCGCCTCCTGGCGCAGACTTGTCGTCTCGTCACGTCATACCAAACCGAGGCACCAAATAGTGCACACGGCACCATGAGTCCGGCATATATGGTCCGCTTGTCGCGAGGACTGGCACCCCAATCGACTCGCAGTACGCGTGCCAAAGCGCCAACGACTCCGGCCAGCTTATCTCGTAAAGACGAGATATGCGGGAGAAAACTCAACCGCTCGCCGGCCGTGATGCCTAGGTACCGGTATTTGTCGACGTATGGTAGGCTTGCTCCAGCAAACCGTACCAACGGCCGCCTATTCGGTGATAATGCACCTTTCAGCAACATGACTGCCGTCTTGCTGGTAGAAACGGATACACCGACTTCTACTCCCCAAGCGCCTACGATGGACATCAGTTCTGCTCCTCTTGTCTCCAGTTCAGCTCGGGAATTTCCCTCGATGAAAAGCAGCAAGTCGTCTGCATATGCGCTGAAAACACAATGTGGTTCCAGACGCTGGAGAAGCGTGTCCATCACGAGATTCCATATAAATGGAGCACTGACGGACCCCTGTGGGCAACCTCTTGTCACCGGAACAGTGACTTCTCCATACCTGCTGACGATACTTGCGCTCCTGCCAGAGAAGAAGCTTCTCCACAAGCTGGCTTCTCGGCAGCCAGAGTCAATCAAGAGGCGCAGCGCGGCACTCCACTCCACGTGGTCGAAGGCTCCCTTGAAATCCACGAAGATTCCGAGCACATATCGGGCCGAGCTGGCGGCGACAGTGCTCACGACGTGTTTCCAAGCATCCTCCACACAGCGTCCTGGATGAAATCCAAATTGCCATCTGCTGCCATCCTGGAGAACTTCTTTCATCCGGTTGACCATGATACCCTCAAGCACCTTGCCGAAAACTGACAGTAGACAGATGCCGCGATAAGAGGCAGGATCGCTCCTGTTCTTATCGGGCCCCTTGAGTAGTGCCACTACTCTCGGGCGCTTCCACTCAGTGGGGAAGTATCCTTGGTCTACGCAGCGGGAAAACAACGCTGTCAGGTGCTGTGGGATTGCACGATACAGAGCCTTGAAGAGCGTACCGGTGATGCCGTCCATGCCGGGAGAGCGCCTGCTCTGCAACCTGGCGACACTAGCATCCACCTCGAAGGCTTCGAGGGCTGGAGGTGCCTCGTCCGGGATGGTGATGTGCACATTCGACTCTGCAACTGGGAAAAAGTTGCGGAGGAGAACACTCGCGCAGTCGTGCCATGTTACGACTAGCCCACCATCCGAACGAAGGCATCCAAACTCGGTATTCTTCTTTCGTCCCCGGCATATTCTGTACACGTGCCCCCATGGATCGTCTCGATGGTCTCCCACGAAGCGACGCCAATTTTCTTCCTTCGCCTTCAGGATAAGCTTCTTGTACTGCCCCGAGGAGATCCTCAGTGCAGCAGCAAGTCGCTCGGCCTCGTCGTTGCCACTACGACGGGCATCCTGGAGCCGACGCCTCAGTCTCCTGACCTCTTGGCGCTTGGAGTTTAGTTCGGCGGTCCACCAAACTATTCTCCGTCTAGCTCTCGGCGGTCTGCGTCCCAGCACTCGGTCGCACAACTGGTGTACGAGCGAGCGCACTGCAGTGACTTGGTCGTCCAATGGCGTCTCCTCGAAGTTCTCTGGCAGTTCGTTTGCCATCCTTACCGCTTCCTCACCGAACAATCGCCAACGCGCATTTCGGAGATTCCAGGACGGCACAGGAGCAAAGCTCTCAACTGTGTCTGATGGGTCACGCGTCACCACAACAGAAATAATGTTGTGGTCGCTAAGATCCCATTCGTCCACTCTCCAGTCGTATGTGGCCCACATAGACGCTGCCTCGTTGACGATCGTAACGTCGATATCGCTTTGGGCTCTGCGACTGTCGAACGTGTAAACCTCACTGGCCTCGTTCAGTACACTGGCTCGGCTTCTGAGTAACCACTCACACAGCAGCTCACCCCTCCTGTAGTTCTCGTGCCCCCGAGCATGCTCGGAAAGCTTACTGAACCACATGGGGGATACTGCGTTCGCGTCAAGGCCAAAGATGACAGGAGTGCGGCTGCCCAGCAGCAGCACTGCATCTAAGTACTCGAGGTACGGCTCCAGGTCGGTGTTGAATTGGCAGTATGCGGAGCTCAGGAAGATTGAGCCAAATCTTCCAGTGACGCTCACGCATACGCCAAACTCGGTGATCAGCGGTTCAATTGGCATACAAATGGCATCTGGATCATCGATGATGATGGCAGCCTTTTTTCGGAGGTCAGTATATACGCGCATCCCGGATGGGAGACCCGTAATCCTTCCTCCTTTGTCCACGTAGGGCTCCTGCACAAGCGCGATCGAGTGGCCAGAGTTGCGCATGCGAACTCCAAGCTCAATCGTAGAGACTCGGCCACGACCACAGTTTGCCTGGATGAGGCTAAACATTTCTAATGTCTAGCCGCCACCCTCGCTAGCACGGCAGCGTAGATGGGGCACGTCCCCGAGAGCATATGATGCCCGTCGGGTAGCCTCCTCTGTCTGCAGTTTCTGCAGCTCACCTGCTTGGTGCACTTCGCGGCAGTGTGGCCAGTGTCGCCACATTGACGGCATGTGACGTCCTTCGATCGGCACTGAGACACCTTGTGGTCGAATCCCACACACCTATGGCAAGCATAGGTGCGGACGAGCGACCGGCAGCGGAACGAGAACCACTTGATATAGACCCGTCCGGTCTCCTCAAGTACGGCCAGCGCGCTCTCATCTACCTCAAGCGTCAGATTGACGCTTTCGCCATCGGTGATCGACCACGGTTTCGTCTCCAGGTGGACTTTTCTCTTAAAGGCTGCCATCGTCTGCTGCTCCTTAAAATGGTTGGCATAAAGCTCCTCCATAAAATCTTCCGGGGAAATGCTGGTGTCCACATCGAACACAGTGATCCTAGGGCTTGGGCTCCGGTTTTGCTGGACTTCCAGTCCAACCTCGGCAAACTTCGCGTTTGCGACCACCCTTTTCATCTCGCCCACCGATGGTGTGCGGATGACGGCTCCACCACGACGCAGCTCGCGCACAGTGTGGACTCGGACGCCTAGGGCCGGAGCGACTTCCTTCCGGATCTTCTCGGCCACCTGCTTACCCGTGACGGCGGGGTCCTTGCTGGTCACCACCGCGGACCACGTCTCAACTGGCTTGTTGAGCCGCGGGGCAGCGATGGGCCCAGCTTGGACAGCAGGGGCAACAGCATTTGGGGCAGCATAATATGGGGCAGCGGGGGGCTGGGCAGCTGCAGCCTGCACCTGCGAGGCCATCTCCAACGCGGAGTTCCGCAGCAGCATCGCTACGACAAGCTCGTCGTAGCGCGCAATCGCCGCGTGAACGGCGTGAGCGGCCTCCGGTTCCATACCTCCACGGAACACGGCATCCTTAACTCTGAGCTGTACCGCAGACAGCTCAGCGAGCACGGCCGACGCACCCTGGGCGACTATGCTCGTCGCGTTGCAACGCGGAGCGTCAGCCCTAGGGCGGGCAGCGGCAGCAGCAGAGGGGACGGCAGCAGGGGCAGCAGCAGGGGCAGCGCAAGGAGCAGCAGCAGCGGCGGCAGAGGTGGAGGCAAGGGGGGCGGCAGTGGGGGCGGCGGGGGCCACAAAGGCAAAGGGGGCACCGGTGCTGGCCTGGCGTGAACTTGACGACGCTTCGTCATCCAAGTTTGCCCGCTTCGGGTCCCAGGTCAGCGACGACTCTGGCGACTCGTCTGGCACCGGGGTACTCCTGCCCTTCTTCTTCCCCTTACCTCGCTTCCTGGTAGACTTCGAGCTACCCTCGCTCATGATGCTGGCCATGCTCGAAGAGCGGCTCAGCTCACCCGGCGTCAGTGCTTCGCTCATTACTGAGCTGCGGCTATCGTTTTAGCTGATTTCTCAACCCAAAACGATAGCACGGACACGAACCGGGGAGAAGCGACCTCTGGATCTGGCTACTTGAACTTTTAGCGAAGTTCAGAACCACTTAGCCGGGACACGAACGCACGCGCACAGCTGTCAAAAGCTGGTTGCCACACAAGCGCGGACACGAACCGTAGCCGTGACACACACCGCACGCACACTGTCAATGTCTGGCAGGCACAAAACGAAACAACCGCTTTGTTTACGTTTTCGCAACGCACGCACACACGCACGCAACACACCGACACAAGGTTTTATGGCCTTGTTTACGCGCTCGCGACGAAGACTGGCGACAGTCTTATCAGCGTTTACCGCTACTTGCGCACAGAAGTGAGCCTTCTGTGGACAAAATGTTGGGGCTCCGCTGGGGAATCAAAACAAAAACGAAACACTCGAGTTTATTTTCGGGACCGAACAGAAAACACGTCCGACATTCATGCGCGTCACTAATTAGATGAGTAGTAGTAGGGACAGATATTATCTGATCACTCAGATGTTTTGTTTAACGTGGTATGTGCCAAAGGTAGGCTTAAAACCACGGTACCCTGTACGCCCTGAAAAGGGCATAACGATACAATGAGTCTGGGTGGTGACTCCAGACTGGCGCCCCAGGGTGACCGAAGTCCCCTGGTACCAATTCGAAAAGCACACTGGTCGGGTGTACAATTCCCCCTTGGTGAGGAGCGAGGTCAATCCAAGAACCTCTGCTGATCTATCGGTCACAGCACCGAAAGGTAATTTACGAACTTCAACGTCGAGACACTGTTAAGTGACTCTACCCGCGATGTGGGTATCAACGACAGCCACCACGATCTCCCACTAAGGGGCCAACCGCAATGAGAACAGCCTGGGCAAACTGTTCTTCCCGTGGTACCGATAATAGCTCGGTGGGCTCCTCCCTTTTTAGCCCCGCCAGGCTCGGTTTGGGAGTATCGACAGAGGTCCGCGGGATTGTCACATCCGTCATGATGTTGCCTTACCATCACGCCCCTTGCGGGGAGATGTAGGGACAGTAGGAATCTCGTTAATCCATTGACGCTCTTCTTTAATTAGATGACGAGGCATTCGTCAATGTTTTTAAAAAAAATTTGTTTACCGCTAAGGGTAGGAAATCTTCTCAAGATACTAATATATAGTGGGACATTTAGAAGCATCACTTCGAAGTCCCACAGAGCCTACGTACTTGAACCTCACCAACTTATCTGAGCTGCAGGAAGTTATTAAAAACAAATGGCCCTGAGTAACGGGAAATTCGAAGTCGGGCAGGGCCGATTTTAACACTCTCGTTTTTCATGAAAGCTGTTTTCCACATTCCACGATTCGTTTCTTTTTTTCCAAGTGTTTTTTAAAAAACCATTTTTGGTGTTGGCAAGAGTACAAGATAGTTGTACTCTGAAACTATTTGTATTATTGCCACTTCTCTGCCTATGCTAGCCGACCACCTCTCCAAAAAATCATTATTATGGTCTTTTCTTAATTCACTTCCATATTCCAAGTATCACAGTAATGCTCTAGTTTGTTTATCATCAACTGCAACTTTTTTACGTCGTCTACAAATATCACCATGTCGTCAGCATAAAGTAGTAGTCTTTTGATCATATCCTCAATATGAAGTCGGTCTCCTAATTGGTCGTGTAGATCCTTTAAGTAAAGTGTAAACAGTAATGACGACATAAGAAAACCCTGCTTCACACCTGAATGAGTTTCGAAAGGCTCCGATAGTTTTGCTCCTGTCCATATTACCGACTTTGTTTGACGGTATGTGTCTTCCAGAAAAGTGACACATTTTGACGGCACTCTCATATTGTGTAGTTTATAAATTAGAAGCTCTCTGGGTACTTTGTCAAATGCTGCTTTAAAATCTACAAAGAATGCAAATACTTTTTTTCCCTTACTAAACATGCAGTGCACAATTGTTGATAAATTAAAATTTGTTATCAACGGTTGACTATTTTCGTCTAAGTTCCATTTGTCCAATTTGTTAATCTGTCTGTTAGCATACCCATCATAATTTTAGCTACTGAGTTCATAAGCGAAATCCCTCTATAATTCGAAGCTTGCGTTTTGTCTCCTTTTTTGAAGATGGGAAGGAGAACGCTGGTTTCAAAAGCATCGTCTACCTGCCCCCTATCGTATAGTGCCGTGAATGTTGATGCTTACTCTGCTAGAAATGAATCATTATCATTTAAAAAATAAAAACTCGTAGGGGCCCCTATACAATCCTGGAGCCTTTTCGTTGTTTGTCTTCTGCAACATGGACTTAATTTCGCTCACAGTAAATGGGCCGTCCAAAGAGTCGTCTGCTATCATGTTTGGTGCATACTGAATATCTGCCCTGGATTAAGAAGCTCTTTAAGGTGCTGTAATATCAATGTGGATCTATGTACCTCGATTTCCGGCCCACTTTCACCTTTTCGCAATTCCTTTACAAACGCCCACCAGTCCTTGCTGTCTTGCACCGAGTTGATTTTGGTTTCTATATTCTTAAAGTAGTCTCTTTTGGCATTCTAACAAACTTCATTACATTTTGACAGCGCAAGCAAATATATTTTCAATATTCTCTTCGATTTGTCCTTCTAAATTTCCTTAATGCTGTGAAAACCTTTTCTCTAGAATTTTAACATCCCCAATTATACCAGGCAGTTTTTTTGTTGAGTGACATATTGCATTCATTATGCCTAGATGGTGCGGCTTCTTTAATTATATTTATAAGATTCTCTGTAGACAGATCGTGACTTTCCTTCTTATTATTGTGAAGTGTCAACATCAATAAATCATTGAATTGCTGTTTTTTATCGTCTATCCATTTAGTTTTGTGATGAGCCGTGATTGCAAATCATTGTTTTCTTTGACATTCACTTGCAGTATGCAGATACTCCAAATATATTACAACTAATGGCCTACCGTCTTGAGAGTTATTGTAGCTTATGGGGAATAGAAGTAAACATGCATAAATCGGAGATAATGGTTTTTCGTCATCGAGGGAGGCTGGCTGCAGACTAAAAATGGTCCATCCTTTGCAAAAAAAACCCGGGAGGCCAAACAAGGGATCAACATGACATGGGATAGTGTCCTAAAAAAACCAAACATAAATCTAACAGCAAAATGGAAACTTTTTAAAGCTGCAACCCGCGCAGTGCAAACATATGGCGCGCAGGTATGGGGCAACTCAATAATTGATGAAGTAGATGCGCTGCAACGATACCTTATTATAAAAATACTGAGATTACCTACGAACACCCCGAACTATGTGCTGAACCTTTAAAACAGAGTAGAAGAGGCGTTCCACTATACCTACAATTTGCACCTGGGATATATAACCAAAACTCTGTTTGAATATAAGCCTACCCGACTACCGTACATACTGTCGTATCTAATCAAAAGACGAGAATTTTACTGGTATAGCGATCTAGCTAGACACCTTCAAGCATCTGATATTCAGCTACCCAATAAAGTAAATAAAATGAATTGGTGAAATATGTGCATCGACCTTTTAACACAAGTGAAACTGAACACGTCAAATCAATTAATAGACAGTGCACGAGCCAGCGAAACTTTAATTTACGAATACCTTGACTACAACAAGGGATCTGAATATTGCTGTGGAAACTTCACCCAGAAGGAAATGACGTCTATAATAAAAGCTCGAGGAGGCCTACTATGGTTAAAGGGAAATTCGTTTAATAATACCCGGTCAACACAATGCAACCTGTGTAACCTCAATGAAGATGAGACAATGCAACATTTTATTGGAATATGCCCAGTGCTGCGGAAATTTAGACATGTCAACAAGACATGTCTAACTGAGGTGGAGATTATAGATGTTTTAAATGGAAGTAATGTTGAAGAAGCCAGCGAATAAAAGACTATAACATTGTTGCCAGCCAAACAAGGTGGAGGTGGAGGTGGAGGTGGAGGTGGAGGTGGAGGTGGAGGTGGAGGTGGAGGTGGAGGTGGAGGTGGAGGTGGAGGTGGAGGTGGAGGTGGAGGTGGAGGTGGAGGTGGAGGTGGAGGTGGAGGTGGAGGTGGAGGTGGAGGTGGAGGTGGAGGTGGAGGTGGAGGTGGAGGTGGAGGTGGAGGTGGAGGTGGAGGTGGAGGTGGAGGTGGAGGTGGAGGTGGAGGTGGAGGTGGAGGTGGAGGTGGAGGTGGAGGTGGAGGTGGAGGTGGAGGTGGAGGTGGAGGTGGAGGTGAAGGTGGTTTAGATTTCAATTTTATTTTTAGTTTAAAGTTTGACCCAAGGCCTTCTTCGGAAATGTTACCACTGAGAAGAGGAAAGATCTTATTATAATCCCCACACAGAATGCGATGCGGACAATTGGAGTCATTTAAAGAAGAAGCCAAAGGAAGAATCAAGGGCATAAAGTTCCATGTTTGTCTTTAGAGGAAATTGTCGTCTCCTTAATTGAATCGGAATGTTGGTATAAAAGGGATTATAGCTAGTTTTTGACTGAGCCTAAAAGGTGCCTGTAGATGTGGGCGCAGTTTTCTGTGTCTATTTTTTAGTTCATTCGCTTGTTTGTTGGTGTGTTTATTGTATGTAACATCTCGAGAGTGAAGCGTTTGCTGTAATTTGTTTCTTGTTGTAGGACAGTTGTTGCCTCAAAATTTGGTAAGTCTCCACTCTCCATACAGTGTGTCGCGAGCGCCAGTTTTTGTGTCGTTGTTTGATGTCTGAGTTTGTAGTCCGATTTGTGTTGGGAAATTCTTGTTTTTAGTTTAGACTTAGTTGTCCCAATGTATAATTTATTGCAGCTGTTTTCTTTGTTTCCATTGCATGGTATCTTTTAAATTATGTCCTTCCTGTCCGATGTGGCTATTTTTGACTTCGTCCTGTTAAAAAAAAAAAGTCTTTAATCGTGCTCGAGGGTTTGTGGGCTATTTGTATATTTTGCCTGTCGAAGCAGTTGGAATGGGCGAATCTTTCTGACAGTTGTGGCACATAAGTGAGTGACTTGTGAGATTTTGGAGGCTGTCAAGTGTGTTTTGGACTTCGTCCTCCTTCATGATGGCAAATAGGTTCTCTACATATTTGGTTAGTAGTCGTGGTGGCTAAGTTTAAGTTTAAGTTTTTGTAATGTGCTGTCCAGAAGTGGCTCAATAACATTTTTGTAAAGACCTTTTACTTGCAATCTTGTGCCATTGTATAGTTTTGGCGCATTCAGATTGCGGAGTAACATAACTGGTGCTCCCACTATCAGAATTAGATTATGTGGTGGAAGTGCGGCAGGCTTTAGCTCGTTTAATACCTCGACTGGATAGTTAGCTGCATCTTCAACCTCGACGATCGATGGATTTCTATTAAACTGCTTGGCTATTCAATGACTTTAATAGTAAGTTGTTCAGCTCTATCATTTTCGGCTGTTAAAATAGCTCGTTCTGATAACCAATCTAGTGCCTAAGCAAGATGGAATGACTATTTTACCTTCATCTGAAGGATAAACTCCGTCACCTATTTTTATACTCTGTACCGTAGGTACATAGAGTATTATAAGTTTGTGCAAAAGTATGTAACATCCAGAAGGAAGCATCTCCGACCCCATAAAGTATATATATTCTTGATCAGCATCAACAGCCGAGTCATGTCCGTCTGTCCGTCTGTCCGTCTGTCTGTCCGTATGAACGCACAGATCTCAGAGATGGTAAGAGATAGAGGTTTGACATGTATGGGACATATGCTTCTAATGTCTGCAGGCAGATCAAGTTTATTTTCAATTTTGACCACGCCCCCTCCCGCCCCCGCAATTTAGAAAAAACGTCATATCTCCCACAGTTTTGAAGATAGATGGCTTATTCCTTCTGAACATATTTAGTTATTAGGATAACTTATCGATCCGCCAAAGGAATGAAGAAGATCGGATGAACGGTTTTCGAGTTATGATCAAAAGAAAGATTTTCTTGGTACAGAGTATGTTATAGTCGGGCTTGACCGACTTTCTTTCTTGTTAATAATGTTTGAGCAAAAATTCAAGCAGTGGCATCTGCATTCAAGTGCACTCGCATATATTTATTTAGTGCTAATTTTTGAATGGAAGGCCATTAAGCAGATGATTTCAAATATGATTTGATTTCATTTGCACTTGTTCCTCGAACTACTACTGGAAGTGTCTGACGAAAATCTCCAGCTAAAAGAACTCTTATGCCTCCCATTAGAAGGTTATTATCACGAATATCTTTTTGGGTTCTATTTAAAGCTTCAAAACCACCTTTATGGGCCATGGTGCATTCATCCCAAACAATGATCTTGCAGTCCTTAAGAACTTTAGCTGTATTACTCTGTATAGAAATGGAACACTGAGGAAACTCTGCATTTATTAAATTAAAGGGAAGCTTAAATGCAAAATGTGCTGTCCTACTTCCATTGTGTAATGTGGCAGCTATACCAGAAGAAGCCAAGGCTATTCCCCCACTTAGCCGAGATTTAGCCAATAATAAATTTAGTAAAAATGTTTTGCCTCTAATATCTTCCGAGAGGGTTTCTTTATGATTGTTCCATAAATTTAACACATCAGATAATTGACAAAATACTAACATTCTTGCAAAAAGTTCGCGTAATTCAAATGGAGCATTACAAAGTGCAGCTTCTGCCATAGTAAACTCCCAATGACTGTCTTATTCAAGAAACCACAAAGCTTTACACGCCACCTGAAATGTGCTGTATACAACACCCTTAACAGTTTTAAGGTATACAAATGAGGTTGGTCCTCGCACCTCATGGAGTGAAAGTCTTAAGTAATAACATTCAGTGTTATTAGGGTAAACTGTGTAGACCCAAAGCTTGATCTTTCTTGACCACATCAACTTGTAGCATGCAACGTATACGGGTATACGCGGCAATTGGATAGAGCAGATGTGGGTGTAGGAGCGTTTACGGAGCACGCGCTAGCTTCCGGCAATTTCTCGTCGGCAACGGGGGGGTGCCACAGTATTAGACCGCTGCTATCGATAATGCTAAAATTTTAATTTTGTTTCGCTTGCCATTATTTCAATGTCAGATTTGAGCTAGAGTTTTCATTTTACACATACACGAACGGCAAAAATGACAGACAAAGGAAGGAAGACACGGACGGTGGCATTTCTGGCCATATCGGCTAGCTTAGGTGAAATTAAGCGCTATCGATCCCAGCCCTACCTTGGTCGTCGTAATGCGTCATATGTCAGACGACCCCTTTTACAACCACAAAAATTAACCACATTGGTTTATTACGGCGAGACATGGCTTCCAACAATGGTCACTTTAGTTATCATGAGTGTTGTAGGAAGTTTAGATACTATCAACAATTATAAATGTAAATAATCTAAAAAGAGGTTACTCAATGGGTTTTCATAAAAATAATGCTGGCTTACGTGGCTAATAAGGGTAGGAAAATACAATCATTTTTGGTTAATAGTTATACAGGTAAATTAAAGTTAAATTCTAACAATTCTGGAAGTTTATCTCAGTGTAGCAAACAAAATGTAATTCATTTTATCATTTGTCTTATGTTTTCGTTTCTTTACTCTTTGGCCTCAACGAAAGCACAGCAGCCCTACTTGGGACAGCAATGCCCAAATCAACTTGAGCCAGTCGGCCACCAACAAACACATTTCTATTACTTTGATGCTTTTAGTTAATTGGTTCGATCTCCGATCGCTGCTTAAGCAATGCTTATCAGTGGCTGGAACACAGCCAAGCGATGCAAAAAAAAAGAATCATAACAAAACCGAAAAGGTCATAAAAGCTTATCGCCAATTCACCAATTCCAATTCCCACACTGAAAGTACTTTCATTGGAGGTACTGGAACATAGCTGAAATCATTTAAAAGGCGTGTTATGTCCGACCTTTTTTATCTGAGCCTATATATCGGTTGCCGGCTAGCTAACGGCTGGCTCAGGGGTGAGCAAGACCCCGATACATAGACTAGTCGGATAACAAAAATATTTGTATTATTATGAATTTCCGACGGTCACCACGGCTCCTTTTCTGTGTACGGACTCCTACTTGGGCAGGACGATGTTTTTCCCTGCCCTCCCTACCTAAAGTTGGCTGCTCAACTGATTCTTTTGGCCAACTCCCTATCCTTTTCAGTTCCGTCTCATGTTTACTCTATCTCACCCCATTCTTGGATAATTAAGCCATAATTTGCTCTTTCGAATTTTCAAACATACATTATATGTATTTGGGCATATTTCTAACACCTACTAACATGTTGCTTCTCTTTTTCTATCCTGGGTACCACAGGGACGAATACAAGTAAAGATTAAATTTAAATAAATAGTTGACAAAGAAATAAATAAATGCTTAAAACTAACGACTATTTTTATTGCGGGGCATATTTTACTTCCGATTGGGTTCGAGTCGGATTTAGGTGTTTTCGTTTTACTTAATTTTAGAATATTTTGCTGCTCCAAATGGCTGTTCGACCAGGCAGCCTTTGTACCCTTCCAGTTCTTCTTTTATGTTTGAATAAAAAAAATTAGAAAAAAGGTATAAAAACCTGGGCCACCTGGAGGCGGTGGCCAATCCTTCCTCCGGTGACCTGTTTTCTCTGCTGCCTGCCTGCTCTTCGTTGGACTCTGGATTCACTCCGGCTGCACCTGCACAAACACATTTCTTTAAATAATCCTTCCAAAATCACTCTTAAAAATTTCTCACCGAGCCGGGAAATCTATTAACACTTGATTTGAAAGATTTTCTTCTCTCGACTCAGCCGAGTATTTTGAGACTTTTGCCGACTTGCTTCTTAAGATTTGTATTTAATTTTGAATTGAGGTGCCAGTTTTTCGACCTGACATTCGATGCCCTTGAAAACGACTAATTTGCCTTTCCTGGTCTTCCTTCTTCCTGGGCTTCGACCTCTGTGCCTACTCATTCAGACAGACCCCGATTGAAAAGCTGGGAAATGGCTAGTCTTCAGGGACTTTTTATTACCTTTTTATATTACTTTTTATTCCCCACTATTTCCCCTCGACTTCACTTCACCAAGCCATCGCAACGCCGATCTACCGATATATCGATATACCGCATTGGTACATCTCTAACAACCAGTGATGCTCGTGTTATCTGTTTATGTTTTGCTTATTTAATTTGTGCTAACAATGTTCGTCCGTAACAGGCGTTACCTCAAAACCTAGTTTTTGTTGCCGGACATGATTTTGATTTGCATTTGTTTCGTTTTGAGTATTTGTTGTTTGTTTGACTTAATTGTTTCGGGTGTAGCTGTCACATGTGCGCAAAGAACAATTATTGATTGCATTCTTCAATTCAACTTCACTTCCATGCTCACATGTGCTTCACACAAGCAGCGCTGCTTTCAGCTACTACTGCAGCATCAAAATATATGCTGAGCATATAATTTCGTTGGTACAGAGTATGTTATAGTCGGGCATGACCGACTTTTTTTCTTGTTTTAAAGTGTGAAAAAAACAATGAAAATATATTTACCCGATATATTTCGGGTTCCATCGGAATCCGCAGCTGATAGACGAGCCGCTGTGTTTTTCCCTGAAGACGGATTCCGATGGAACCCGAATAAATCGGAAAATAAACCAAAATAGTGGCGTTTTGCTTGATTTTCAATGAACACACTTTAAAAAAAAAAATACGACCTGGAGCCGGCTAAAAACCAAAAACCTATATATAATATATGACTTCAGATTTAAACTGTGCCACATACTATAGAGGTGCTTTGTACAGTGGGGGGTCCCAAGTGCATTGTTAAGAAATAAAGTTATTGTAACTTTAACGCCCACATACAAAGGCAATTTTCTAACATCTGAGCCACGCAGCTTTTTTCTAGATGACCGCTGAAGCTAATACTGATTCTACAGTTTTATGAAACGAATAGGAAACGTGGCGTTAAATTTCGGCGACCATTTCCTCAAAAAAAACTTGCAGAAAGTTTGTCTTTGAGGTGAAAATCTGACCGTTTTGGTAAAAAAAAATGCCTTAAAAGATGAATTAAAGGCAATTTTTCTTTTTAGGAACTGCTTCACCCTAATTCTTGGCTGCTCTTTTTTTTGAGTGTAGGCGATCGCGTGCCAATGGACATCCAAATGAAGTGGGCGGAGCTTACCCTTGCGCTCTGCAATGTGTGGGACCGAAAGCTTGCACTTGACCTCTCTGCAGCTTGGCCGTTTGGGCTGATCACTATCGAGGCGTCACCTGGACGCTGGGCGAGATTAGCTGCGCTACCCCCACAACAACACCACAATTAACTTCTGCTGCTAGATATTTAAACTAGAATGTGAAAAATTACCCTTTTATCCGAAGATTGGCACTTCTTGGGTATTTGGTTCACCTCCACTTCTATCGTTCACAAAAAAAGTTATGTAGAAATCACACCGTCGCCTTTCGCCTTGGTTTTTGTATGCGGTTCTTGTGTTGTACTTTCTACGAAATTATAAATGCTTTTTTCAAGCCTTGAATAGGGTTATAGCGTATAGAAACTGCACTTTTACTTTTGTTCCACTTTTTGTGTTGTTGATGTGTTCGCACTGACGGTACTGACGAAGAAGAGCCGGAAGCGGAATTTGGCCAACGCCACGTAACCCTAAGCCGAAAATGTTAGGCATAGGCAATTGACATTCAACTGTCACATGTCACTCACTATCGAGTTATTTGCAACACCCCTCTGATTAGCAATCATATCGAAATGAATTTTTTGTATTATTTTAGTATTAATATCTAATAACTTCATTTTGCATGTAATTAAGTTTAGGCTTCATTTATTAATACCAGTTTCATTTCTATTTCATTTTTATCTGCGGCTGCAATATTGATTTTTAATGTTTTGTTCTGTATTTCTAACATAAACTAACCAACACCTTAGTGGTCTACTTTTAGGCTTTAAAGGTTTTTTTCAGTGTTTAAAAAACTGCAGTCGAATTAGCAGAAGTCGCATTATTTTTGCTTTTCACTACTTCTACTGCGAGCGAAATTATAAAATAAACAATTGCTTCTGCTTTTGCTTCTAAAAAAATCATAAGTCGCAGTAAAAGCATAGGCAAAAATCAAACAGCAACGAAAATCAAAAATCAGTAGCAGTCGCCGTTTTTCGTTTTTTTTGCTTTCAGCTTTCCTGTGGATTTCGATCGTAGACTTAAGTCGCCGCTGCATCGCGTCGACTTTCGGCAGTCGGCGACAGTCGCAGTCGCTAAAATCAGTGGCGCCGACTTTTTGCTACTTTTGATTTTAGCTGCTGTTGCTTTCGATCAGCAGCGTAAGTCAAAAAAGCAAGAAGCGACTGATTCGTGGAAGTCACTTGCAGTCCATGTCGCGACTTTTTTGGATTAGCTATGACTTTAAAAAATTATTTGGCAATTATTTATAATTACTTGTACTTTCTTCTTGTACTTTTTTTTAATTAATTTTTGTTTTTGGTTTAGATTTTTTTCAATGTTTACAAAAATTAAAATTTGTAGCAACAAATTAGTCAAAATAAAACATAATCATATTAAATCAATTTTGATGAATAAAAAATAAATGGATTTTTCATTATTTTTAGTTATTTATGTAATTAGTTGGGTAAATTCTTAATCACTTAGAGTATGTTCTTCTTTTTCAAATAGTGGCAAGGTATCAATTGCCATGTCCAAAAAGCTAGGATTTAATTTAACTAACAATATATTCTCAAGAGCATCTTGGCTTAATCGATTTCGGTAGTCGGTTAGCACCAGTCTCAGCGTAGAGAATGCTCGTTCAATCGACACCTGTTATAAAATAAGTATAGTAAATAAATAAGACAACTTTAATTTATTACGCCATTTCCATTTACCTGAGTTGGCGGTACTGCATAACAAACTTTACTAATTGCGTACAGCTCCTGGTCGGTATACTGTTTTCCTTTCCAATACGATAGAACGTCTATGTCTATCCTCTGATAAGAAAGTTGGAGATTTTCAATTTTTGAAAATACGTCCATTGTACTGTTGACTTCCGATTGAACGCCTTGCGATAAATACGCGTCCAACAATTCGTCTTCCTCATCATAAAAGAATCTGTCCATTTCATTAAAGCTGGAATTCGGAGCAGGGCACATATTGCCAGTAGGGTTAAGACTATATAGTCTATCCCAAATAGATTTTAAATGACTTATTGCATCATTTTTTTGATGCGATGACAATATATGTTGAAAGCGGGGATCCATAAACAAGCAAGCAACTACGAATTTGTTATTTAACAAAGTTTTCGTTCGTATTTCTATAGCATTTAAAATTTTATTTCCAATGGTTTTCGTTAGACTGTGACTTGAATCCTTTACTATTTTTTCTGTAGATATTTTAAGCTTAAGCCATTGGGCGTAAAAATTACTATAATGTAATTGCTCTTCTTGAAACTTTGTTATTGTTTTTTGCAAGGGGCTGAAAACATTGCAATATGTCTCAATGAAATCCCAAAACGAGGAGTCTATATCAAAATTCTCTTCATCAGATTTGTTTTTAATTGATTCAATTTTACTTAAAATGTCTTTAGCTTCCAACAAGTTTTTTAGCATTGTGTAAGTAGATCCCCATCTGGTTGGACAATCAAGTTGTGGCATTTTCAATTTTTTTAGCTCAAATATTTCACGATGTCCATTGGATATTTTTCGTATGTATTTTGTCATGTTTCTACAATTGAGTAAGGACTTCAGTATGTCCAATGATTTAATCACATCAAGAGCAACTAGCTGTGCTGTATGTGCAGCACAACGGCAAACTTGAATATTGCCTATTAATACATACGGCACTCTTTCTATCAACTCGATTTTTTCTAAATATTCGTCGTTGGTGCACTCTTCGTCGTCCTCTTCATTATTTTGTTCGGAAACAAACGATAAAATATTGCTTGCTTTAAGCATATTTGCACCGTTGTCAGAAGTTATGGAGACGATTTGATTCAAATTAATACTATATTTACTAAGCACTTTGATCACTTCTGCGGCAAGATTTTTGGCTCCACTTGATCCTGCACCTTTCAACTCAATCATTCCCAAAATAACAGATTTTATTTGAGCCGCGTTTATAAACTGTGCACTTATTCCAAAAATATTTCTGGACATTCGGGTGGCACTGTCTATTTTTAAAGACAATAATATGTTCTTAAGTTCATTTGTTATGTGAGTCCTTATATTGTTTGCCACAACTTCCAACGTTTTTTTGCAGTTTAATGCATTTAATTTCATTATTTTTCCGTCCGCAGTTTTAAGACCTTCACAAATTGGATCGAGAATATTCCTCATATTTGTTGAATTTAAAACATTGAAGGGAATGCTATCTTCCGTTACCAATCCAATATATGATCTTATCAGTTGTTTTTTATTGACTTCAATTTTTATTTTTTTTTTTCGTATTGTTTTAATTGAGGAACTTGTTGATGCCGTTTCAATGATTTCAAGACTTTGCAAATTTAAATCAATTTTGTGCTGTTTTATTAAATGAGTTTTTAAATTCGACAGTCTATTGTTTTTAAGAGCACTTTTGCATATATTGCATATTGCCAAACTCTCGGCAGCCTTATTTTCAAAATACTTCCACACTACACTTGGTGCCATGGCTAAATACGTGTGAGTCTATCAGCAAACTAATTACAACTAAAATCAAAAGTAGCAAACAAATGCGACATGGACTGCAAGTGACTTCCACGAATCAGTCGCTTCTTGCTTTTTTGACTTACGCTGCTGATCGAAAGCAACAGCAGCTAAAATCAAAAGTAGCAAAAAGTCGGCGCCACTGATTTTAGCGACTGCGACTGTCGCCGACTGCCGAAAGTCGACGCGATGCAGCGGCGACTTAAGTCTACGATCGAAATCCACAGGAAAGCTGAAAGCAAAAAAAACGAAAAACGGCGACTGCTACTGATTTTTGATTTTCGTTGCTGTTTGATTTTTGCCTATGCTTTTATTGCGACTTATGATTTTTTTAGAAGCAAAAGCAATAGCAAAATCATTTGAAATGAAACTTACTGCAGTTTTTTAAACGCTGGTTTTTTTTCCTCAATCATTGGCGGAACCAAGCGCCACTACAAACTCCGCGCTTTCTTCTCTCAAATTTATTCGGTTTGCATGTGAAATAAGAGGGTACTTCAACATACAGTAGAGTTTTCGCAAAATCATCTTGTTTGCATAACTCAAAAAATGCTATTAATGTGGGTGGGTTTATGAGATTTCTCTGTAAATGGTTCTGATCGTTTGGGTCAAACCAAAGAAACTACAGTAGATTGTTCATTGTATAATCTTTGGTCAAACACAACTCTCTGGCCATTTTCTAAGTGCACAGCCGATTGGAAAACAGCCGGAAACCTTTCATGTATGGGAAACGCAAGAATTCTCCATACGGCTTCTGAACTGCTAATGTATCTACCACTTTCATACATTTTAATCTCGTCTTTTTGATCTTCGAGTGCAAATGATGCTTGATTACTGCGCTTATTTACATATTTGCAAATGTATTTGATACTCTTTACAGAGCTGCAGTACTCAATATAAATGTGAGCTTGAAATGTTCGTGAAAGCACCTTGTTATAAGGTACATTCCACCGGTTATCTATGATATTACCATTATTTTCTAAAAAAAAAAACCACCATCATTTGGCGCCCTTCGTCGGTACTGGGGATAGCTGACTTTTACTGTGATAGTTTCCTTGAGAAAAGGTCGAGGAAACTTTTTGGTGCATTTACCATCATCCATACATGGCGATTTAAAGTTAAGTGGACCGCAAGGGCCATGAATCGTGTTAGCTTTAACAATGTCGTACAGAATAGGATCATTTTCAGGATCAGGTAGCTCTGCACAAATAATTGAATCAATTTGATCTGGCATAATTGAGTTAACTAACCAAAGTAGAATGTGAACATTGGTAAACCATGCATCTGCCACTCTACAGAGTATTGTTATTTTCCAAATAATTCACCTTTGTCTACTAATGTCATTATTGCTTTAGCTTTTAAGTGAAAAACTCTAGCAATAATGTCATGGCGATCGTGAGGCTTTTGCCCAGGTAATAACATATCTGTAATATTTTTCCACTTAGGATTGCATGTAAATGTTATAAAAAAATCCGGACGACCTTAGTGACCTACATATGGCATGGTATCCTGAGTTTTTTCATGCATATATCGTGGCGAGCCGTAACATGAAGTTGGACGAATAACCATTCATCCAAGTTGAGCAATATCGGTATTTAGTCTTCCTATTGTATCTTTAAAATGTATATATTCTTCCTACCTATCGACCAAGAATTGGCTGAAAAGAGATCGATAGTAATATAAATGATTCATATCTGATTGCCGAATCATAATTCAATACCTAGAAAAGCTTGATGCTGACACAGTTGTTTTAGCTCCGTTTTTTTAAGAGGACCAATTTGAGGTATTGTAATGCAATATCCGTCTTCACCACGGCAAAATAGGAGTGGATATTCCAGCGCATCATAAGAATGGTGCAATTCCGAGATACGACACTTCAAATTATTACGCTTTTCAATAACTATATCTCTTCTTTCAAGTTGCTGTCCAACTATCAACAATGCTACCTCACTTACAGTGGGTGCATTTTTTGTCAGCTCTAATAATCATTGTAAGGTCCTTGCTATTTGGTGGAACTTTTTCATGAGCACTTTTTAGATCTTGAATGTATGTGTTATGCTTGTGTAACATTGATTGTAGTGATTTCACTAATTCAAGTTTCACATCTCGAATATTTTTGCACCTCAGTTTTGCTTCACCAACAAAATATATTTGATGAAATTTTGGCCAGACTCAGGCAAAATACTACCAATTAGATGATAAACCTGGCCTTGTATTTTAAATGAAGGATTAAAGCCCGCATCTAAAATTGATTTTAGCACCAAATGAAGTCATTGGAAAGCAGCTGTTGTATTTCCCAATTTGGTCCATAAAATGAACATTTTTGGGATGATTACCTAAAATTAAACTTTAAAGCGGCTTAGCTGGAATTCCCAGCAGAGGAAGTTGGACTTTTCCACTTTTATAACACATGTCATTTGATTCTAGTTTCCATTTATGAGCATTACAAAACTCACATTTGGAGGTCATTGAACCTAATGCAATTTGATTGTAATTTTCTGCATTATATTCCGTTTCGAAATCATACTTAAAGCCAGACATTGGCTTTGGACTGGACATAATGTTAGGATTATTTTGTTCATATCGTCTAACAGCTATTCTGTGCGCATCTGGATGGTTGGTCTGAAATTTCATAGCTGCATTGCGGTGGACATGAGGATTTTCAGTCTGAAATTTTTTAGCTGCATTACTGTGAACTTGAGGATTCTGTGTCTGATATTTCTTATCAGCATCGCTTAGCTCTTTACGGTGCCCATAGCGATATTTTTCTGTTAAAAGCTTTCGCCTCCTCTTTTGGGTTAAATCCGAAAATCTAGCTGGTTTTTTTAATGGGTTTTTTAACATCCACTGATTGAGCTTGATTCCTTCTGGGTATTGTCACATCACTTGACTCAGAACCAATTTGTGAAAAAGAATGTACATGATGCAAATTGTAAACATCAAAATGGCCACTATTAACATTGCCAGTGAAGCGTAATCTTTTTACAGGATTTCTTAGATCACCATATGCAATTTAAGGTGCTCTGTTGAGAAAGACTTCTAAACGAATTGCATATATTTCTCCAGCTGCCATTATTTGACATGTCTGATATAGTATTGAGGTACCATTACTATTATTAGAGGTTATTAGAGGATTAGAGGTATATTCTCTGAAACGATTCCATTGTTGAACCACATGCGTTAATATTTGCTGCCGAATTAAGCTGGCAGACTCCTGTGTGTCAAATGAAACATAAGAAATCGCCCTAAAAAGGCAAGCGCCATCGCCAATAATGGGAACAACGCGATGAGGCACCAACGCGCCATTAATGTCTGAAGCCTCTGTTGCCATTGCGGTCAAAGTTGACATTGCGTTATTGCGCTGTTTTTGTAAAAAGAAGATATATTTATATCTAAAATCTAAAATAAGTCAAAGAAGACTTCGCTATGTATAACGTGTTATACGCAATTATGAGCAACAACGTTATTAGCGTCTATAAAATATTTGAATATAAAAAATGTATATATATACATCCTTTTATTATAACGTGCTAAGCGAAACAACGTTTATAGCATCTATGCACTATTTGTATGGAAGTAAGTCAAAACAGACTTCGCTAAATATAACGTGCTATAAGCAACAACGTTGTCAGCCTCTATACTTTGCTCTTCATAACGTGTTATCAGAAACAACGCTAATTAATGTGTGAGAGCGCCAAGCAAAGAGAGATTCTAATAAGAAAAGAGAAGAAGTTGCAAGCCTTCGCATGCTAACGGAATGCAATTCCTTTTTTTTCTAATTAGCTCCTCTCTTTGCTTTGCGCTCAGTAAGGATCTAATAGGCTATTTACACTAGGAGTGCGTTATGCGTTTTGCGTTAAGCTGCAACAAGCAGCTTTTTCCCCATTCAAAAAGTATGGGCCGCTAGTGGTGACAAAAAGTGGAGTTTCATTTGGATGCATGTGCGTTTATTCGATACAATCGATAACTGTTGCTCATTTCTGCCTATCGCGCAAATATCGTCACTAGCACAACAAAAAACAGCTGAAAGCCGGTGCCGCAAATTTAAAAATAAAAGGTTTATCGAATTCATCAGACAAAAAACATGATTATGAGTTAAAATGAAGGTGAGAAAGGGGTTGGTTGTCTATATGTACATAAATATAGGTATACGACTAATTTTAAACCGGTTGCATGATTTAACAAGAGATTTGATGCTCCAATTGGCTGGTGCCAAAGCCGACGCAATTCATACATTGCATCATCATGCCGTAATTTAGTTCCATCGATATAATAATATCGAATAATTCGCTTGAATTCAATTTCCGTTAACCTTTGACAAGTTCCTTGCTGCTGCCAAAACCAAAACAAAACTCAGCTGCTTTCTGAACTCTTAACGCATAACGCAACCGTGTGCTAATGTAAACACCTATTCAGCGTTGCTGTGTCGATAACGATTTCGATAGCAAACTCAGTGTAGTGTAAATGTTGCATTACATACATACATACATATGTGCTGCCTCCATTTGTTTCCGTGCATTTGCACAGTGAAACATACTTATAACGAAAGTATTATAATAAGTACAAATTAAGTAAAGCACTTTTGAATCCCCATAAATATCAAAATAGTTTTGAATTTTTATATTTGCGTTTTGAAGTATGCCAGTATCGAATGAATTAACTATAGGGATGCTTGCCTGTACTTGATTGTTTTGATCTGTGCTTGGCGCTCAGTAAGCGGCCGTTTGTTTTGATGTTCATATCCTAACTGCACTTGCTCGTCGCTCTGCAGTAAATTGTAAATGCATATTCAAAACAGATTCACAGTTGGACAAAAATGCATTTGTTGTTTTGAATATGTAAAGCAACGGTGCGCACGAAATTTGATTTTGGGAGCAGTCCCAACAACAACAATAACAAATTGTGCATGTCATGCACACAGCTTGTGGCTGACGAGGCAGTTTTTCAAGCATCTGTGTGTGGCTCTTGGGAGCAATGGGAGCAAGGGCTTGCCCATTGCTGATTGAAAGAGTTCCTGGAATATAAATAAGTAAAAATAGTACCAAATTTAACTTTCTTCTTTTCATTTTGTTTCGTTTTTATTCATTTTTGTTCACAATATTTCAATACTCAATCTTGAGTTTCTATGTGAAGAGCAGCCATAGCGCTGGATGGCGTTTGTGTTGGTGGCTGCATAGCTCCTCCGGATGGCTGTTGTTGGAGTTGGCATGGCCAAGTTGCTGGTCCAGTTGGGAGGTGCTGTTGTGGGGGTGGTGGTGGTGGCTGCTGCTTGGCTGCCAGTGACCAGCCGGCCAAAATTGTGGCATTCTCGCATCCATATTATTAAGTTGTTGTTGCTGTTATTTTTCTCAACTTCTTTTCTTTTAAATTTATTTATGTCTTGTTGTCGTTTTTATACCCTTGCAAAGGGTATTTAAATTTTGCCCAAAAGATTGCAACGCATAGAAATATTCATTTCCGACCCCATAAACCATATATATTCTTGATCAGGGTGACGAGCTGAGTCGATTGAGCTTTGTCCGTCCGTCTGTCCGTCTGTCTGTCTGTCTGTTTCTACGCGAACTAGTCTCTCAGTTTTGAAGCTTTCGAGCTGAAATTTTGCACAGAATCTTCTTTTTGCTGCATATGTCGGAGCCGATCGGATCGGATAACTATATCCCATGGCTCCCATAGGAATAATCGGTCGGATAACTAGTTTTAGTGAGAAAAACTTTTTTCTTTTCAATGGAAACGTCTTCAAATTCTGTAATCGTAGGTTTTCTATGCTTTTTTATAATTCTATCAAGTTTTATCAAAATCGGACAACTATATGGTATAGCTGCCATACAAAAGATGGGTCTGAAAAACAGTCTTAGTTCAAGAAACTTTTTTGTTTTTAATGGTAGCATCCTGCAATTTTGTATTTGTTTGTTTCACATAATATTACAAATTTTTGGCCAAGTAGGATGAGTATATCGTATAGCTCCCATACTAACGATCGGTCGGAAAATGGGAAAAGGCTATTTTTGAAAATACTTAAGCGAGCATTCGCAAGGGTATAAATACTTCGGCACAGCCGAAGTTAGCTTAGCTCTATCGTTTGTAGTTTTATTAGTACTCTAAACTGTATCCATGAATTCAAGTCCATATTGAAAATTCTTTCTGAGTACACCGAAATATGATCCGTTCTCTTCTTATTGAAAGTATATCGGGCATTATTATGAAAGGCTACATTCAGTTTTCTGCTGCTACTCGAGTCACATTTACCAAATACTTCTATTCCATAGAAAAGAGTCGATCCAACAAATCAGAAATAATGAAAATCCGTCCAGCCGTTCTTAAGTTATAAGTGGTGTATCCAACCCCACTTTGTTTTATATATATATACTAGCTAGCTTTTGCATCAATTTATTATTTGTTTACCATGCTGTTAATAATTATACTCTTAGATTATTATAAGTTTGTGCAAAAGTATGTAACAGCCAGAAGGAAGCATCTCCGACCCCATAAAGTATATATATTCTTGATCAGCATCAACAGCCGAGTCGATAAAGCCATGTCCGTCTGTCTGTCCGTATGAACGCACAGATCTCAGAGATGGTAAGAGATAGAGGTTTGACATGTAAGGGACATACATATGCTTCTCATGCAATTCTTAGAGAGAGACTCTTTTGAGTGTTTGATGTGTTGTTTTGTGATCCGCAACAATTAATTAATTGTGTCTTTTAGCGCGCCTATTATTCCGGTTTGTGCTTTACTTCGGTTTGTGCTTTACTTTTCAGTTGTGCATCTTCACATCGTTAATTTAACAAAATTTGAATATTGTGGCGTCTGTGCTGTGTATTTTATTGGTGTTTTTGTTTTGCTCGCTTAGCAGCTAGATAATCCTTCTTCTGTCAGTAGATTCAAGCAGTCACCAATAGTGTCGCCTGATCCTGTTGGCAGTGTTGCCGTCTCTGTTCATATTCCTCCTCAACCTCCTCTACTTACCGTGATAGCACCGCGCAAGCAAGTATTTGTGTCAAGGTTGTCTCCGGAAACTACTTGCGAGTCAATTGCAGCATACATTGCGACCAAATGCTCAGCAAGAGTTTCCATTTCAAAGTTTGGCTTTGCACAACCTAGAGATATAGCTTCGTTTAAGTTAAGTGTTCCGTCTGAATCATTTCCAATCATATGCGACCCAGCATTCTGGTTACCAGATTTGATTGTGCATGAGTTCAGGCAAAAAAATCCAATGAGGCCGATGCCAGTCAACTTGCCCTCATTTAGTTCATCCTCACGTGTAACGTCTACTAGGGTTTCAAAAAACTAGTTCCGTCCGTCTGTCCTCTCATTGCCTATCAAAACGTTAGGGGCCTTTTATTTAAGCTCCATACGTTATTTTTGAACAGTGCATCTTTTGAATTTGACATAGTGGCATTTTCAGAGACTTGGTTAAAATCATCAATTTCTGATTGTTAAATCTTGTCAAATGATTTATATACCAGTTTCACGTAGGGAAAAAAGCGTATACTAAAGTCGTGCAAGTGTATGTAACAGGCAGAAGGAAGCATCTCCGATATCATAAAGTATATATATTCTTCATCAGCATCAACAGCCGAGTCGATATAGCCATGTCCGTCTGTCCGTCCGTCCGATTTTTAATCGACCTCAAATTTTGCAGTAGTGGGCACATGCAGTAGCCCAATATGTACAATCTTCATAAAGATCGGATAATAAATGGCAGAGTTAAAAAAACGATGCATACTTATCTGAGCCGCATGAGGTTATTAAACACTAACTGCCTTGAGTAACGGGTATTTCGAAGTCGGGCAGGGCCGACTTTAACTTACGCTCTCGTTTCATCTATCGACATGATCGACCAGATTGCAAAGGTGGTGGTCGCAGCTAAGACCAGCCACAATTCCGAACTGATCATTGTTGATAAGCCTGTGGATGTTGAATTTGTTGCCGTAAAGGTAACTTTTACATTATTTTCTTTATTTATTACTTGTTCTCATATCCCACCTTCGTCCGATATTGAAATTTATATTCAACATGTAGCCTGCATTAAAGATGTTTTAGCCCACTTACGGGACATTGACACATTGGTTGTTGTGGGTGATTTTAACTTGCCTAACATCACATGGTCAAATCCTAATGGGTCGACTTACCTTGTACCATCAGTGCAGCATGATTTTTTAGATTGTCTGCTTGGCATGTCTCTTTTTCAACTTAATCCTGTACAAAACAATTTAAATAAATTGTTAGATCTTATTTTTGTCACTGATAGCACCAATGCCAGTGTCTCTAGGTCTCCCCCTCTATCACTACCCGAAGATTCTTACCATCCAACACTGGAAGTCTCGCATTCAATATTTGGACCTGCCGCTTCAAATTCAAAAATCCCCAATATACCTCGTCGTTGCTTCCGTAAAGGAAACTTCACCTTGCTAAGTCAACTTATTTGTGCAACAGTCTCTCTTCTCTCTTAGATATCTGCATTCCTAATAGCGTCGCTTCCACCGCGTCACTTAATCCCCCTGGTACTGTCCTAGGTTATCAAATTTGAAAATATTAAATCTAGATGCTTCAAAAAGTATAAACGTACTGGTTCTGCGATTGATTTTTCTAAATATTCAATAGCAAAATCTAACTTTACACTTTTTAACTCCGAGTGCTAGAACAATTATCTTGCTCGGTGCAAAATCCAATTCGCACAGGATCCAAAGCAATTCTATAGCTTTGTGAACTCTAAGCAAAGATCTTCGTCTTTACTTTCCTCTTTTTTTCTGGGTAACATAAAGGCTGGCAATGATTCCACAGCTGTTGGCTTATTCGCTGACTTCTTCCAATCAACTTATTCCTCTGCCCAATATGCGAACACTTCTTATCCTTATAACATTACTTCTTCCAACTCTATATGCGATCCTGAAATGTCCGAAACTTCTCTTTTCTCATTTTTAAAATCACTAAAATCCTAATTTTCTCCCGGGCCTGACAACATTCCTAGCTGTGTGCTCAAAGAGTGTTCTAGTTCCTTATGCAAACCTTTGCTAAAGCATTTCAATCTACCACTCAACTCGGGTGTCTTCCCATCTTTTTGGAAAGAATCTTACCTCTCCATAAAAAAGGCGGGAAGTCGGATATTTCAAATTACAGAGGCTAGCAAAGCTATCCGCCATTCCGAAATTGTTTGAAGAGATTATAACCTCCACATTGCAGCATTACTGTAGATCTATTTTGTCACCTTTTCAGCATGGTTTCATAAAGCGTCGGTCAACAACGATCAATTTGCTTGAATTTACTTCGTTAGTGATGGATTCCTTGTGAAAAGGCAAACTGATGTCATTTACACCGACTTTAGCAAAGCCTTTGACTCTGTCAATCATGATGTTCTCCTCTTTAAGCTCGATCGATTAGGATTTCCCTCCTCTTTTTTGCTTTGGGACTCGCCCTATATAAAAGATAGAACTCTAAAAGTTCTGCTTCGTTCTAACACTTCAAAACCTGTGTCTGTAACCTCTGGAGTACCTCAAGGTAGCCACCTGGGTCCTCTGTTATTTACTCTATTTATCAATGATCTTCCTACAATATTATCATATTCTCGGATACTCATGTATGCCGATGACGTTAAACTTATTCTATCTTTCAACAACCCGTTTCATTCTATTGGATTGCAAGATGATCTTAACTCCTTGCAGTCTTGGTGCTTGGTAAATCATTTGCATCTGAATTGCTGAATTGTCCGTCCCGTGCTCGAATACTGTTCATCCGTAAGGTGTCCGCAGTATAAAAAGCATGTTGATCGTATTGAATCAGTTCAGAAACAATATTTGCTTTTTGCCCATCGTGGCCTAAACTGGGACCCTAACCTCCGTTTGCCATCATACTCCAGAAGACTCTTGCTAATAGACCTTCCTTCGCTAGCTAACCGTAGAACAGTCTTATGTGTTTCTTTTCTTCACAAGTTAATCATCGGTGATGTAGATTCTTCTGAACTCTTACGGCGCCTTAACTTCTCTGTTTCTTCTAGGCCAACCAGAAACTTCTTTCCTTTAATCTTGTCTAGATGCACAACTGATTATGCCCAGCATAATCGATTGCGGGTTTTACGTCAAGACTACAACGATCTTTATCACCGCCTCTCAACAGATCTCTCTCTCTTCTCCTTAAAAACGTCCCTTTACACTTATCTCCGTGAAAATCTCTGACCACTCCCAGCTGTGAATAGTGGCATAGCTTGCCGGACTGGCTAATAAATCTTCCCCCACTGTGTCAGAGATTTTTCGGTTATCCTTTTAGTTTTATTTTAACATATTTTTAATTTGTAATTATCTATTTTTTTTTGTTTACTCTTCCATTTTATCTTGAATTATAGTTTTATGCCTTTATCTGTATTTGTAAGCCTGCATTTTCTTATTTTATTTTCTTACCTCTTCACATCTTAATCAAAAACCAACTATTTTAAATGTCAGCAGTAACAGGTGAATCCACGTCAAGCAGTCATGCATTGATAAGAATTTTAGCCAAGCAAGAAAAGGGACTAAATATTTGTCACATCAATGCCCCAAAGCTTAACCAGATCGACGAGTTTAGGTACTTCTTCGTAAACTCCAAGGTAGATGTTATCTGTGTTTCAGAGACTTGGTTTGTGTCCGACTTATGTGACTCGTTAATATCATGTGATGGCTATATTGAATATCGTTCGGATCGCACAGGCCACGCAGGAGGAGTTCCCATATATGTTAGCAAACGTCTTCTTGATCAGCATCAACAGCCGAGTCGATATAGCCATGTCCGTCTGTCCGTCCGTCCGTCTGTCTGTCCGTATGAACGCACAGATCTCAGAGATGGTAAGAGATAGAGGTTTGACATGTATGGGACATATGCTTCTTATGTCTGCAGGCAGATCAAGTTTATTTTCAATTTTGGCCACGCCCCCTGCCGCCCCCGAAATTTAGAAAAAACGTCAAATCTCCTACAGTTTTAAAGATAGGTGGGTTGTTCCTTCTAGATATATTTAGTAATAAGGATTATCGATCATCCAAAGGAATGGTGAAGATTGGATGAACGGTTTTCGAGTTATGATCAAAAGACTGTTCGCTGCAGCAGCGCAGAAGCAGCGCTGCTTTCAGCTACTACTGCAGCATCAAAATATATGCCGAGCGTATAATTTCGTTGGTACAGAGTATGCTATAGTCGACTTTCTTTCTTGTTATTACTTGAAGTCCTGAATAAAACGGATACGACTAAGTTGTTAATTGGATGTTTCTACAGACCAAATCGGAATATCGAGTATATTGAAATGCTGGAAGTTATTACAAATATCTCATTGACCTACTCAGACAAAATTTTCGTTGGTGATTTTAACAGTGACATCTTGAAAGAAAAGCATCTTGCAGCAAATATGGAAACACTTGGTCTGCATTTGGTTAATGATTCTATACCAACACACTTTTCTAACACTACGGACACGCTATTAGACTTATATTTTGTGGATGATATAAGTAAAACTTTTATTAATGACCAAATTTCCGTTCCATTATTTTCAATGCATGACCTCTTTTTTTGTGACTTATAAATGTAATCTTGACTTATGTGAGTATTATGTGGAGTACCGAGACTTTAATAGAATCGACTATTGAAGCTTGACTCAGAGTTCAACTCGTGTGACTGGGATATCTTTTACTTTACTCCTAACGTCGACTCGCAGTTAAACCGCTTTCATTATAATTTTGAATATCTCTTAGATAAATGTGTACCTAAAAAGCGAAAAATTGTGAAGCCAAGTATAAAGCCGTGGCTTAGTGACGAAATTAAAATCCTAATTGCAAGACGTGATAAGTCTTTTAAAAAGTGGCAGCGGTACAAAACAAATAATCTTGATCAGCAGTACACTAAGCTAAGAGCGCAAGTCAACCTGCTGTGCAAATCGGATAAAAGAACATATTACTTCGCACAATTTGATGAAACGGCGTCTTCTAAGCAGTTTTGGAGAAAGCTTCGGGATATGGGGGTGGGAAAACCACGACCTAAATCGCCTGGCGATATCGATGTAAGCGAACTAAATAGAAAATTTGTGCAATTAGAATCCCAAGTACCTGAAGTCACTAGCAATTCGTACCTAAACTCATTAGCTTATAATAACTGTAATAATTGTTTTAGTTTTGCCCGTGTTTGTCAGAGTGATGTCTTAGCATCTATGCTTCGCATTAAATCCAACGCAACTGGTCTAGACAATATCGACCCGAGATTTCTAAAAACACTATTTCCTAAAATTCTTCCCTATATTACGCACATAATTAACACAGCAATAATGGCTTCGACCTTTTCTAACAGTTGGAAAATGGCCAAAATAATTCCCATTCCGAAACGCAAAATTAATATAGGCCTATTTCCATTCTTCCGTACATTTCTAAAGTTCTTGAGCAATTGATGGCTCGTCAAATAAAAACATTCTTGGATGAAAACGCGCTGATAAATAATCATCAATCTGGTTTTAGAAAACATCTTAGTTGCACAACAGCTATATTGAAAATAACCGAAGAAATTCGCAGGAAACTTGACAACAGCTTTGTGACATTTCTCACACTTCTGGATTATAGCAAGGCTTTCGATATAGTGAACCACGAAATACTTTGCACAAAGCTTTCAAGATTGTACAACTTTTCGGATACAGCAACAAACCTAATGTCATCTTATCTCTCGAACCGTCAACAAGCAGTAATGACCTCAACGATGACCTCTTCTTTTCTAAAAACAAGTCGCGGCGTTCCCCAAGGATCAGTTCTTGGACCATATACGTTAATGATCTTCCAAGTGCCCTGTCTAACTGTGAAGTCCATATGTATGCTGGCGATCTTCAAATGAATGTTCGTCGTCCAATTAATCAGATGTCTGAATGTATGAGAATATGTAATAATGAGCTAAGCCCGGTAAGTGAATGGGCCAGGAAAAACAACTTGCTGATCAACCCTAAAAGGTCAAAATGTTTGGTTCTGTACTAAAAGCCTCTCACAACGAACTGTCTACAGAAACTCTAAATTGATAATAGTCCCATTGAATATGTAGAGCGAGCCGAAAATCTTGGATTTACTTTTAACAACACATTATCCTGGGACGATCATATTAATAGTGCAATAGGAAAAACATGCAGAAAACTAAGACAATTACGATTCAGTCAACAGTTCTTACCCACGCAAACAAAGTTATT
Organism: Lordiphosa andalusiaca; assembly: GCA_035044965.1. Classification (NCBI taxonomy): domain Eukaryota; kingdom Metazoa; phylum Arthropoda; class Insecta; order Diptera; family Drosophilidae; genus Lordiphosa; species Lordiphosa andalusiaca. The sequence continues at coordinate 69,193 of JAWNNM010002618.1, forward strand.
GATAGCCAGATCGTTCTTGGCTTCGACTCTTTTCTATGGAATAGAAGTATTTGGTAAATGTGACTCTAGTAGCAGCAGAAAACTGAATGTGGCCTTTAATAATATAGCCCGATATATTTTCAATAAGAAGAGAACGGATCATATTTCGGTGTACTCAGAAAGAACTTTCAATATGGACTTGAATTCATGGACACAGTTTAGAGTACTAATAAAATTACAAAAAATACTGCACTCGAAAGAACCCTCATATCTCTTTGCCCTCCTAGCAAATACTTCCTCCAAAAGAACGAATAATTTAGTCTCCATTAAATATTATCTTTCAAGTTCTGATAAGCAATTCTTTTCATATGCCGTTCGGCTATGGAATAATTTACCACATGATTTAAAAACACGAAGAACTTAATCAGTTGGATGAAACATTCGAAATACAAACTCCGCAAAGATCAACAATGCTTTAATATAGCTGTTTAATATCTCGCTTTATTTTAAAAGCATTTTATAAGAAAATTCCGAATTTACCTCTGATTTCACATGCTCAAATCGAGTAATTCTATCAAATTATGAAAACCAGGACAGGTAGCCAAGTCGAAATAGAAAAAACTTAATGTATGTGAAAAACTGAACAGGCCTGTATATTTGTTAAATGGTTTTGTTAGCTCGAATATCGGCTCTGACCACAACAGGCTGTGAAACGGGTCATAGCTGGCCGGACCGGCAAATAAAAATGCCCCACCGAGTCGGAGTCGTTATTAGTTTATTTTGTAATTTTTGTTAGGCTTTCTTTTTATGCCTCCTAAGTACATAAGCCTTTTTATAACGTGCTCACAAATTTGTTGACAGCCATTGTTTGTCGACTATTAATAAATAAATAAATAAAAATATTTAAAATAACAATCTAAACAACTAAAAAAACATGATTTACGATTGATAAACAAGAAAAAAAGTCGGTCAAGCCCGACTATAGCATACTCTGTACCAACGAAATTATACGCTCAGCATAAATTTTGATGCTGCAGTAGTAGCTGAAAGCAGCGCTGCTTCTGCGCTGCTGCAGCGAACAGTGTTTTGATCATAACTCGAAACCCGTTCATCCAATCTTCACCATTCCTTTGGCTGATCGATAAGTTATCCTTATTACTAAATATATCTAGAAGGAACAACCCACCTATCTTTAAAACTGAATTTTCTAAATTGCGGGGGCGGCAGGGGGCGTGGCCAAAATTGAAAATTAACTTGATCTGCCTGCAGACATAAGAAGCATATGTCCCATACATGTCAAACCTCTATCTCTTACCATCGCTGAGATCTGTGCGTTCATACGGACAGACAGACGGACGGACGGACAGACGGACATGGCTATATCGACTCGGCTGTTAATGCTGATCAAGACAGAGAACTGCGCCCACCTGTAAAGACACCTCCTCGCGAACTGACAATTAGTTTAAGACTCCACGAAACAGAGAGCAGACGTGTAAAAATTGTACGTACACTGATTCGTGAACAAATTTTGTTAAATAATTTAATGTTAATATTGGTGTAATTTTTTAGAGTTTGCCCTGAAGACGGTTGCCGATGAGCAATCGAAATATATCGGAAAAAACTGAATTAATTGTTTTCCTACAAACCTGACCTCGAGCCGGCTTACATTCGTTATAAAATAAAATAATAAATAACCGAAAAGTCTCTGACCCTGTGGGGGATGATTGATTAGCCAGTCCGGCAAGCTATGCCCCTATTCACAGCTGGGTGCGGTCAGAGACTTTCCCGGAGAGAGGTGTAAAGGGACGTTTTTAGTGAGAAGAGAGAGAGATCTGTTGAGAGCCAGTGATTAAGATCATTATAGTTTTGACATAAGACCCGAAAACGATTGTGTTGGGCATAATCAGTTGTGCATCTAGACAAGATTAAAGGTAAATAGTTTCTAGTCGGTCTAGAAGGAACAGAAAAGTTAAGACGACATAAAAGTTCAGAAGAATCTACATGACCGATAATTAGCTTATGCAGAAAAGAAACACCTAAGACTGTCCTAAGGTTAGCTAGCGAGGGTAGGTCAATAAGCAATAGTCTTCTGGAGTACGATTGCAAACGGAGGTTAGGGTCCCAATTTAGGCCACGAAGGGCAAAAAGCAAGAATTGCTTCTGGACTGACTCAATACGATCAATATGCTCTTTATACTGCGGACAACATACGGATGAACAGTATTCAAGAGTGGGACGGACTAGAGCAGTGTAAAGTAGTTTTGTGGTGTAGGGATCATTAAATTCCTTCGACCAACGTTTAATGAATCCAAGAACACCATTTGCTTTGTTAGCAATAGTGGAGATGTGATGATTAAAACTCAATTTGGGGTCAAAAAGAATTCCAAGATCAACGACAGACGAAATACGGTGCAACGGCTCATTACCAATTGCATAGGAAACCAGAAGTGGTTTGCATCGACGGAAAGTCATAAACATGCACTTGGAGCAGTTAAGGTGCAAATGATTTACCAAGCACCAAGACCGCAAGGAGTTAAGATCATCTTGAAATCTGGTATAATGCATCGGGTCGTTAAAAGATAAAATAGGTTTTACGTCATCGGCATACATAAGTATCAGAGAATAGGATAATATTGTGGGGGGATCAGTTATGGAGAGAGAGAGAAAGGACCTAGGTGGCTACCTTGAGGTACACCAGAGGTTACAGAAACAGGTTTTGAAATATTGGAACGTAGCAGAACTTTTTGAGTTCTATCTTTTAAATATGACGAGACCCACAGCAGAAAATCCTAGTCGATCGAGCTTAAAGAGGAGGAGATCATGACTGACAGAGTCAAAGGCTTTACTGAAGTCAGTATAGATGACATCAGTTTGCTTTTTCATAAGGAATCCATCATTAGCCGAAGAGCTTAATTCAAGCAAATTGGTCGTTGTTGGCCGACGCTTTATAAAACAATGCTGGAAAGGTGATAGAATCGACTTACAACGATGCTGCAATGTTGCGGTTACAATCTCTTAGATAGATTAGCAATGTCTCTGTAATTGGATATCTCGGATTTTCCACCCTTTTTGTGGAGAGGAATGATATAAGATTTTTTCCAAAGAGTTGGGAAGACTGAAGAATCAAGAGATGGATTAAAGAGCTTAAGCAAAGGCTTGCATAAAGAGCTAGAATACTACTTGAGCACACAACTAGGATCGTTGTCAGGCCCAGGAGAGTAGGAAGATTTAAGTGATTTTAAAAATGAAAGTTGAGATGTTTCGGATATAATGGGAACACAGATTGAGTTGGAAGAAGAAATGTTATAAGGATAAGAAGTGTTAGCACATTGGACAGAGGAATAAGTTGATTGGAAGAAATCAGCGAATAAATCAAAGGCAGCGGAATCATTGCTAGCCTTTTGGTCACCTAGAAAAAAAGAGGAAGGTAAAGACGAAGATCTACGTTTAGAGTTCACAAAACTACAGAATTATTTGGGATCTTGTGCGAATTGGATTTTGCAACGGACCAGATATTTTTTATAGCACTCAGAGTTGAAAAGTGTAAAATTAGATTTTGCTATTGAGTATTTGGAATAGTCAATTGCAGAACCAGTTTTCTTTTACTTTTTGAAGCATCTAGTCTTAATATTGTTCAAATCAGAAAGTCTAGGACAGTACCAAGGGGGATTCAGTGACGAGGAGGTAGGAAGGCTATTAGGGATGCAGATATCTAAAAGAGAATTAATAGACTCATAGAAAAAGGTAGCAGCAAAATCGAAATCAACCGCATTGTACAAAGGAGACCAGTCTGTTGCGCAAATAAGTTGATTTATCAGAGTGAAGTTTCCTTTGTGAAAACAACGACGAGGTTTATTGGGAAATACGGAAGATGAGTAGGTAGGTCCAGATACAGAAAACGAGATTTCAAGCGTAGGATGGTACGAATCTTCGGGGAGTGATAGAGGGGGAGACCTAGAGACTACAGCATTAGTACTATCAGTGACAAAAACAAGGTCTAGTAATTTGTTGTGAGGAGTAATTCCTCACAGGCCGTGGATTACAGGGTAAGCTCTCTCTTGGAGTGGTGAAAGAGAGAGAGAGAGAGAGCTGTGGAGAGTTGGAGAACAAGGGCCGTGGCCTGAGAGGCAAAGGCCTTGCTTCAACGGAACAGCAGCTGGAGTACGGCGGCGAGCGGGGAGTGGCTGAGAGGCGCAAGGCTAACGGGATCGAATGTTCGAGACGGCTGCGAATGGACGATTCGTGTTGCAAGGCAGCACGAAAGCAGCGAAGGGTCCCGTTACAGCGACAGCAGCGAAAGGCCTCGATGGAGGAGCAGCAGCGAAAGGCCCCGGCACAGAGACAGCAGCCGAGGCAGATGAAGCCAGGCAGGCTCCGTTGAAACATATAACGGTGTCTGGGATCACACAGGCCCTGCTTGGAGCAGCGGAACGGGGCCTGCGCCCCAGCTATAAAAGGAGCGGCTGCCCTAAAGACGGGACAGCCGGTAGTTAACGAGTGCGCGGAGCAGAGTCCATAATTATGAACCTAAGTGCGAGCGAACGGGAACCGAGAAGGCAGAGTGACGAAATCTTGCGGAAAGTCGAAGCCTGACGTTAATTTGCAAGGAAGTCAACGATAGCCAGTGGGGAGTGCGAAAGTCCTGCGAGGTCGGAGCGAATAGCACGACGAAGGCAGACGGGCACTAGGAACTGAGCGAGGACTTCGAGTCGGTGTGTGAGCGAGCGCGAACGGGCGAACGTAGAGATCTGAAGTGTAAAGTGAATTGTGAACTTAGCCTAAGGCTTATTACTAAGCGAGTTACGCCAACCAAATATAGACTCAAGTACGTTTTAAACGTTTGTCTCCTTATTTTGGCAATTCTTCAATAAATTTGTTGAAGCGATCCCGGAGCACCCCTGAGCTACGCCCAGCTGTAAAGGTTCGTTACAACTGGCGCCCAACGTGGTATTGCAAAAATAAGAAGATTAAAACAGCGTAAAAATGGTACGAGCGTGGGTTTATAACCTCAAAAAGGAGGAGTTGGTCAAATATGCCAAGGAATTTGGGTTGGAAATGAGTGGAACAGTGGAAAACATGAGGAAAGAGTTCGGCGAATGGGTCCAAAGTATGGAAAAGGACATAAACGTGGGTCTGAGGATCGACGAATTATCCAGACTTCATGCCAGGAACAGACCAGCAAAGGGTCAAGTACAGCTACCAGGGCAAGACCTCGAACTAGAGGAACTATCATACCAAGTATGAACGCTGCAGCAAGAAGTACGCGGAACCAGGAGACTCGGACGTCGTCGGAGCAACCACCAAGGAGTGACTACTCGAAAGTAGCCAAACAGGTGAGAGAATGGGGCATAAGTTACGATGGACATGGAAAACCACTAGAGTTTATTGAGGAAGTGGAATGGTCCGCAGACACATACGGAATTAATCCAAATTGGTTACCGAGAACAATGCCGGAGTTACTAAAGGGGATAGCTCTCAAGTGGTATGTGGCAAATAAACAGCAATGGACCACATGGGCAGGGTTTTTGGAGAGCTTCCAGGAGTATTTTCTGCCCAGGGATTACTTCACAAAAGTGGAGGACGAGGTGTATAGAAGAAGCAGGGGGTGTCTGAAAAATTCAAAGTATAAATGGTCGAGATGCAGACTTTAATGCGACCACTACGATTGGAGTCAGCTAGGCAGTTAAGCACAATACGGAATTTCAGCCTACCGGACTTAAGAGCGTTCGTACGACCATTTGTGTGCGAAAATCTGACTCAATTAATGAAGCTCGCAGATGAATTCGTGGAATTGGAGCGAGACAGATATAATTTGAGGCAGGAAGGCAAACCGAATAGGTCGCGATTTATGGCAGTCAGCTCTCCTAATACAGTTGGGACAGAATTTCAGGCACCGTATGGTCAACCGCGCGGAGAAGGATTCATAGAGAATCCCTCACAAGCATGCCGGAGGTGCGGGCAAGCTGGACATTTCGCCGAGAGTGCCAAGGGGCTTGGAGAGAATATTGTTGGCAGTGCGGACGGATGGGAGTAAAGACCTGGCAGTGCTGCAGGCGTTCGGGAAACGATCGTCGACCCCGGTTCGCAAGGGACGAACAGGAGTCGGCAGGACCAACCCCTCAGCATTAATAGGAGAATTAAGGGACGAGGGAGCGCATTTGTCTGCAACGGTGCTGATCGGAAAGACAGCGTACAAGGCCACAATCGACACTGGGGCTACCAGTAGTTTTGAGAGCGAGGAAATGTTGCAGAGAATGCGTGGGGAAGGATCGTTAAACCGAGTAAGGAGACAGGTGAGGCTAGCAGATGGCAGGAGCAGCAATGTTTGCGAGCAATTCGAAGCAAAGATAGATTTCGGGAATAAGGAATTGGCAATGGAATTACTGGTCTTGCCAGGAGTCATAGATCGACTGGTGTTGGGATGGGATTTCCTAGTAAAGGCCGGTTTGAAAGTGGAATGTGCGGGGATGACAATTAAGATCCCACCAAGAGGCAGAAGGAACGGTTGGTTGGTAGAATTGCAGCAGTACGACTTTGAGGTAGTGTACAGGAAAGGCAAACTCAATGTGGTGACCGATGCACTCTCACGGCAACCATTGGATGCCGAAAAGTGCGAAAAACTAATGTTAGCCGATGAAGGTGAGAGGGTCGGGTGGATTCAGAGAATCGAGGAGAAGATTCAACAGAATCCGCAAAAATTTCCGGACTATTTAAAAGAGTCGGGAAATTTATATAGACATATACCTCATCGACCGGGATATGAAGAAGTAGCGGCGTGAAAATTGTGCGTGCCAGAAAAAGAGCAGAAAAGGGAGGTACATGAGAACCACGACGCGGCCACAGCAGGGCACACGGGCACAAGGCTCACAATAGCAAGAGTGGCCGCAAGGTATTATTGGCCAGGAGTGCAAAGGGACATTCGCAAGTATGTCGGGAGATGCGAAACATGCCAGAAATACAAATCGCACCAATTGCAAGCGGCTGGGAAGATGCTTACGCAGATCCCAGAAGAGCCGTGGGCAACGGTTTGTGCAGATTTCGTAGGGCCATTGCCTCGATCGAAGCATGGGAACTCTGTGTTACTAGTACTGATCGATCGATTTTCGAAATGGACAGAACCAGTAGCACTAAGAACGGCAACGGCGGTGGCCTTGCAGAAAGCGTTCAGGGAGCGAATCTTGACGCGGTTCGGAGTAGCAAAGGTGCTAATAACAGACAACGGAGCACAGTTCACAAGTAAGGCGTTTAATCGATTCTTGGAAGAGATGGGGGTATCTCACCAATTTACAGCGCCATATACTCAATATACCCAACGGAGAGAGCAAACAGGACGGTCAAGACTATGATAGCTCAGTTTGCAGGCTCCGATCAGAGAAGGTGGGATGAGCTGCTACCGGGACTCACTTTTGCAGTCAATTAGAGTGTGGCGGAATCAACAGGGAAGCAAACGCTGAGAACGGCACATATTAGTTTTAGCGGACTAAAACCAGCGAGTCAGGATGAAGAAGAAATCGAGAAAGGGGAGGGAGCATAAACCTAGAAGAAAATAACCTAAAAGGAATAAATTTCAGGCTGAGAGGAAGAAAATCTGGAAGAAAAAGGGTAAAATTGAAATTCAGGGTCATTCAAACGTTTACAGGGTATCGAGGAGTCGCCCCTAGAAATAGGAGAGAAATGCGGCGAAAAGAGTGGTTGCAGTGTCGGCTAGGAGAGAGAGAGGGACGGCGAAAGTGCCAGGAACCGTTGCGAGACTCTCGTGCAAGAAAGCTCGCGAATAAATGGTAATCTGGCGTGATCGCTGCGCAGCCGCGTGGAGACCGAGGCTTCATGGTACACGAATGTAGGAAACTCGGTCGATTACAAAATGAAGACGACGACGGTGAACAGCGGAAAGCGAGAAGGTGAGACACGCAGAGGTGTGCGAGGATGCGTGACCAGGCGGCGTTTGCCGTTTCTGATCGTGGGCCGACGGGGCAGCCGAATCCCAAGTCGGCGGACGACGGTGCGCAGGCCAGCCGACGTGCTGAGCTGGACACGTCGTCAATACATGGGTCGACCGGGAGTTCGTCGCCACCGGGCGACCACGTGGGCGAGCACGTGGGAGTGGGGAAGCCCCAGCCCTCGGCCAGTCTCACCCACCTGCAGCCTCGAGAGCGTCTGCGACGTAGTGCCGCCTATCTCGGTATTGCCGTCTCCGGCGATATGGGTCGGGGAATGGGCGTACGAGACGGAGAAGGCGGAGGCAGGTGGGTGGGTACCGTACGAGGAGGGGCAGGACGACACCAGGACTGGATGGAGGCCAGCACGGCCGCCGACACCAATCCCGGAGGTGGTCGTGCTGACGGACTCCGACGAGGGGCAGCAGGGCGTCCCAGAGGCCGCATGGAGGCCAGCACGGCCGCCGACACCAACCCCGGAGGTGGTCGTGCTGACGGAGTCGGATGAGGAGGAGCCCCCGGGTTCGCCGCCACGCAGGCGGGCCAGCTATGGGTCGGCGGAGGAGCCGACGAACGAACGAGGCGCGGGCCAACAACACTGGGGTCACGCCCCCCCTTGCGTGACCCACACACGGCGGGCGTATTTCGCCGAGGGGCGGTGGTTCCATGAAGTTACTACGGTGGAGGAGCAGAAGTCAAGCTCCTCCGTCGTGATAAAGGAGGTGGACGAGGAGCCGGACGAGCAGCGGGCATCCAACGCCCGGGATTCCCTCGGGGCCCAGAGGAAGGCAGCCCGGCGGCGACCGAGCCGCCATACGCTACATCAGCGACGACGGCGGAGGCAGACGCAGCAGAGGAGGAAGCGGCGGAGAAGGGGCCGTGGGTCTGGCCGGCTCCAGGGCCGATATAGAGGCAGGAGTCCTCCTGGGCGGAGGCCCAGCGGAACACCCGGTGGAGGGAGGTGGAGGAGTGGCCAGCGGAAGTGCGGGCAGAGGTGGCGGCGCAGCGGGCACGCGGAGCGCCAAGCCGAGGCCCGCAGCTGCTGTGGGTCGGTGCCATCCGGCACCGCCTCAAGTGGGGACGCGGAGGCCCGCGGGTGTTCCGGGAGGTGGAGGAACCCCGGACGGCTTAAGAGGGAGAAGGCAAAACGGGGGAAAAAAATAAAAAATATAAATAAATAAAACACAACATTTAACATGTAACATTTAACAAAACAGTTTTATTAGGCATATTACACAAACACAGGAACAAACGCTTGGTGGGAGCCGGGGCGGGGTGTGCGGGAGCCACCGACGCGCCTAACAACACAACATAGAACGAGGAAAACACGCGACGAGCGTCGCCAGGTGAGCGAACGCCACCAACACGGCACAGTAACACAAAACTAAAAAAAATATATAAAAACACAATGTGTATGTAGGTGGGCAGCAACATCAGGGAGGGACGGCAGGTGCAGCTTGGCCAAGGGCAGGGTGAGGCGACGTCAACACAACAAGCCGGTATCTGAAAAAGCAAACGGAGAATAAATAAGGAGGGAGCCAAGGGGAAAAGGGGGGCAGCGAGCACTTACCTGTGCGGAGAAGGGTGTCCAGAGGGGGGTTACCTGTTCAGGGGGAAACGAGCAAGAAGCAGAATTAGGCTTGAGTTTAAAAAAAAAAAAGTAAACACAAAGCTTACCTGGGGAAGTAGCATGGTTGAAGATTGGAATCGATATCGATAGGGGAAGCGCGTGGGTGGAAAATACCAAAAAGATATCGGGAGCAAGGGTCACCCTAGCAGGGGAACGGTCTCACTGGCGGCAGCCTATCGGGATCGATAGGATTATCGATAGAAATGGCTACGGGATGGTGTGACCAGAGTGGGGTAAAGGGAAAAGGAGTGGGGAACTGTCCAGGGAGTGGCGCGAAAATTTAAATTGGGCGGGAAATTTAAATTTAAAAATCGGTAACGGTGTTTTGTTTTTTTTTAAATAAAATGTTTCGTTTATTTAGGTACCTTAAGGCTAAATTTTACAATTTACTGTAACTATTTTTTAATAATGAGTTTTTTAATAACTTATATTGTAGGGGAAGTGTTATTCTAGAGTTTTATTTTGTTCATTTTTGGTGTTTGCTTTTGATCGTGCTTAGATGTAAGGGTTTTAACTCTAAGTTTACATGTGTTTTAACAGCTATTTGGGTTTTAGATTACGATTGTATTTTATTTGCTTGTATCAGTTATTTTGTATGTTCGTTAACTGTTAACCTAATATTTATTGTGTTATTATGGGTTTAATATTAGAGCTTATTCTGCTTAAACTAGTTTGAGATTTTAACTTGGTTGAGTAATGTGTCTTTTGTCAGTTAATCATGTTTATGCTTAACTGTTTAGCTATCTTTTAACTTAGTTTTAGTTCCAATTTAGGTGGTTAGTGTGTGGTCCGGTGCGTAAGTTTTAGATTGTCAATCCAGTAATAGTTTAAGTTTTAAACAGTTTGTGATTTGTCCGTTTGTAAAGCTTGGGAGCCAAGATTCTCCGATTTGATAGGTCACCTGGGTGGATCTTTTGGAGCCTACGTCTTGCCCTGACCCCATTAATGCCGCGAGTCCTCAAAAGCCGCCTGGCAAGGTTGTTTGGATGGGCAGCGACCTTGTCCAGGTATCTCGCTGCTTGGCTGTTGATGGTATCGCCTACTAGTGGGGCGCCACACTCTCGTTCGATGTCCCGAGTTCGAATGAACCACTCGGCTCCAAGTGATCCTCCTCAGGATTTTGGCCTGGAACACCCTGATTTTATTCAGGTGGGTCTTCGCGGCGATGCCACAGACCTGGACTCCAAACCTCCAAATCGGCGCCAGGATCACTTTATAAATGAGGACTTTGTTCCTCAGCAAGAGCTTATTGTTTGCGTTGAGTAGCCAACTCATCCTCTTCGCCTTGGTGTAGAGCTTGCCAGCAACTTCGGCTGCATGCTGCTTGAAAGTAAGCCTCTTATCCAGTATCACCCCTAGATACTTGTACGCCGTTTGATGAGGGAGGAGCTCTCCATGCAGGACGACTCCAGGACTGTTGTCTTTCCTCAAGGTGTGCGTGACAGAAACGCACTTTTCGGGGTTGATGGAAATGTTCCATCTACACGCCCAGTTCTCAAATCTGTCACGCACCATAATTGCCGTGTCGTCAGCAAACGTCGCAATTAGGAGGTCCTGCGGCTCCTCAATCGGGATGTTCAAAGAAGTGGGCATGTCTGCTGTGAAGAGGCTGTATAAAGTCGGCCCCAGAACGCTGCCTTGAGGTACTCCTGCTCGAATCCTCTTCTTCTGGGATGCAAGACCATCCTGGACAACTTTAAATGTCCTGGCAGAGAGGAAAGATCTGACGATCAAGAAGAGTTGAGGATTGAGTGTTCCTTCAGCTTGGCTAGTAAGCCATCGTGCCAGACGCGATCAATTGCATGTTGGATATCCAAGTACGCTGCCACGACGTACTCCTTGGCGTGGAATCCTTCCAGGACGAAATTGACCACTTTGTGCAGCTGTTTTGGGGTACCGTGGCCCAATCGAAATCCGAACTGAAACTTTGGTTTGGTCCTTTTGACGGCTGGGGTCTCCAAAATCCTTTGTAATAGGCACCTCTCCAGCAATTTATGGGCCTATACGAATCCAGCTTGAAGAGGGACGTCCAGTGCTTCCTTGATCAGTTGGAGCCTATTGATCGAGGCGGTGCAGAAGGGCTGGAACCTTTCCTTCCTTTGAGACAAAGGCTTCAGCTCGGTCCTGTGGGTGTTTAGCCCATGTGCCGTCAGGATGTCTGACCGGGAATTTCGGCTGCACTTGCCTTTTGTACCTTCTGGTGAGCTTCCAGAGAGCGTACTTGGAGTCCTCGTTCAGGGTGGCTTCCTCTAGGATCTTATCCGTGGCATCCTTCTTGATGGTGGCAAGCTTCTTTCTCACCCGATTGGCTATCCTCCTGTAGATCCTGTCGTAGGCTGGGTTGCGGGTCCTGGCATACTCCCTCCGCAGGCGTTTTTTAAGGGCTATTAGGCCCTCCGCCTCTGGGGTCAAAACCAGACTTCCTCGAGGTGTATGTGCGGGAATTGGGCTAAGAGGAGCAGCTTTGGCGGCGGCGGATTTGATTCTGCTCATGAAGATTTCAATTGCATCGTCAACATCCTGTGGGTTCTGAACATCCATGTTGAGGTGAATAGAGTCACTCAGCTCGTCCTGGAAGCTACGCAAGTCAGATCCTGGGAGCAGTATTCGGCTTCTAACTGGAGCTGTTTGAGGACTCAGACCCAACGTTGCCAATATGGGGAGGAGATCTGAAGAGAGCTCATACTCTTCATGAACCATAAGAAGGTGGTCAGGCAGTCCTTTGTGTAGGAAGAAATCCAAACAGGTTGTTGTTCCTATACGGTTGTACGGGTAGTACGTTGGCCTACCAGTTGTCAGGACTTGTGTGGCGTCGCCGCTTATAGCCTTCACCAACGCAGTGCCGCGAGGGTTGGCTCTGAAGTCGCCCCAGAGCCGGTGCTTGGCATTGAAGTCACCGCCGATGATGAACTTCTGTCCCAATTGACCTAGAAGTGCCTCAAAACCGGACGAGCTCCATGGTAGCGTTGGTGGCATGTAAGCGGCTCCTACAAGCACTTCGCCAAGCGCTGTGGTCACCATAATGGCTGCGAGCTGGATGTGACTGATTGAGACCGGGTGGAGGTGGTAGTGAATTAGTTCCTGCTTTACTAAGACACAAGACCCACCCCTAGGCCGGCCTCCAGGATGATCCGCTCGGTAGCACGTGTATCCTAGCATGGCAAAGTGTGTTCCAGTGTGAAGAAAAGTCTCCGAGATGAGCATAATGTCGATGTCATGCTTATCCAGGAAGACCTTTAGCTCGTTAGCATTGGGGATAACACTGCGAGCGTTTCATGTTCCGAGGCGCAGGGTGTTCGCCATTATTTGGAGCTGTTGTGGGCATTTGCGGCGCGGAGCTCCCTAATCTCCTGAATGGACAGGATCACTTGTGCTAGCGGCCCATCAAGGCCAGCGCTCCCAGGTAAGTTGGCTGGGTTGTGGTTTGGTAGGTAAGTACCATAGTGGGTTGAGCGACTCTGAGCTGCGCCCCACTGAGACGGGTGGGTGTCCTGTTGAGTTGAGCAGCGACGCATCTGCGTACGAGAGGCCTTGCTGCACGATCGAGGTAGGAATGTAGGCATGGACGTTGCGCTGCGGGAGTGTGCGCATTCCATTTCGGGTTACGGGGGCAATGTTGAAGCCCGAATGTCGGCTCCTCATACGTCTGAGGTATACTGGACATTTCATGGACGATGCCATATGGTTGCCGAAGCAATTAGAGCACTCCAAATCCTCCACGGTCCTCGCCTGACAAGCATTGGAGTTGGTCCAGTGACCTTTTCCGCAACTCTCGCATTTCGGCTGTTTTGTGCAGTAGTTTTTGGTGTGGTCGAATTCAAAACAGCGGAAGCACTGTCTCATGTCGGCATTTTTCCGTTTAAGCTCAACAGTGACCCTCTGGCGACCGACCTTTATGATGCGCAGAGCCTCCCTGTTGTTCTCCGCTTTCTTGAGGTCAACGAACCACAAGTTTAGCTTATGAGCGTCCTCTGTAGATTCAGGGGCTTCCGGCTGGATAGCTCTTCCCTTGGGGTTGTGGATGTTGACCACGGAGTGGCCCATACCGCCGAATGCCGACAGGATTTGCTCTCGAGGGGTGGACGAAGCCAAAATTCGCAACACTACTCGGAAAGTCCTGTCCTCAGGTAGGCAGAAGTGCGTGTACTGGATCTGCTTCCCAGACAGTACAGCGTTGATCTTTCGGTGTGTCTCAGAGTCTTTCGGAAAGATCCGCATATCACGATTCGGGACCATTTTGAATTCGTACGAATCCAGGTCTGCTACGGTATTTATTACGGTCTCTTTGTAGAGCTTGGGAGCCAAGATCCTCCGATTTGATAGGTCACCTGGGTGGATCTTTTGGAGCCTACGTCTTGCCCTGACCCCATTAATGCCGCGAGTCCTCAAAAGCCGCCTGGCAAGGTTGTTTGGATGGGCAGCGACCTTGTCCAGGTATCTCGCTGCTTGGCTGTTGATGGTATCGCCTACTAGTGGGGCGCCACACTCTCGTTCGATGTCCCGAGTTCGAATGAACCACTCGGCTCCAAGTGATCCTCCTCAGGATTTTGGCCTGGAACACCCTGATTTTATTCAGGTGGGTCTTCGCGGCGATGCCACAGACCTGGACTCCATACCTCCAAATCGGCGCCAGGATCACTTTATAAATGAGGACTTTGTTCCTCAGCGAGAGCTTATTGTTTGCGTTGAGTAGCCAACTCATCCTCTTCGCCTTGGTGTAGAGCTTGCCAGCAACTTCGGCTGCATGCTGCTTGAAAGTAAGCCTCTTATCCAGTATCACCCCTAGATACTTGTACGCCGTTTGATGAGGGAGGAGCTCTCCATGCAGGAAGACTCCAGGACTGTTGTCTTTCCTCAAGGTGTGCGTGACAGAAACGCACTTTTCGGGGTTGATGGAAATGTTCCATCTACACGCCCAGTTCTCAAATCTGTCACGCACCATAATTGCCGTGTCGTCAGCAAACGTCGCAATTAGGAGGTCCTGCGGCTCCTCAATCGGGATGTTCAAAGAAGTGGGCATGTCTGCTGTGAAGAGGCTGTATAAAGTCGGCCCCAGAACGCTGCCTTGAGGTACTCCTGCTCGAATCCTCTTCTTCTGGGATGCAAGACCATCCTGGACAACTTTAAATGTCCTGGCAGAGAGGAAAGATCTGACGATCAAGAAGAGTTGAGGATTGAGTGTTCCTTCAGCTTGGCTAGTAAGCCATCGTGCCAGACGCGATCAATTGCATGTTGGATATCCAAGTACGCTGCCACGACGTACTCCTTGGCGTGGAATCCTTCCAGGACGAAATTGACCACTTTGTGCAGCTGTTTTGGGGTACCGTGGCCCAATCGAAATCCGAACTGAAACTTTGGTTTGGTTCTTTTGACGGCTGGGGTCTCCAAAATCCTTTGTAATAGGCACCTCTCCAGCAATTTATGGGCCTATACGAATCCAGCTTGAAGAGGGACGTCCAGTGCTTCCTTGATCAGTTGGAGCCTATTGATCGAGGCGGTGCAGAAGGGCTGGAACCTTTCCTTCCTTTGAGACAAAGGCTTCAGCTCGGTCCTGTGGGTGTTTAGCCCATGTGCCGTCAGGATGTCTGACCGGGAATTTCGGCTGCACTTGCCTTTTGTACCTTCTGGTGAGCTTCCAGAGAGCGTACTTGGAGTCCTCGTTCAGGGTGGCTTCCTCTAGGATCTTATCCGTGGCATCCTTCTTGATGGTGGCAAGCTTCTTTCTCACCCGATTGGCTATCCTCCTGTAGATCCTGTCGACGGCTGGGTTGCGGGTCCTGGCATACTCCCTCCGCAGGCGTTTTTTAAGGGCTATTAGGCCCTCCGCCTCTGGGGTCAAAACCAGACTTCCTCGAGGTGTATGTGCGGGAATTGGGCTAAGAGGAGCAGCTTTGGCGGCGGCGGATTTGATTCTGCTCATGAAGATTTCAATTGCATCGTCAACATCCTGTGGGGTCTGAACATCCATGTTGAGGTGAATAGAATCACTCAGCTCGTCCTGGAAGCTACGCAAGTCAGATCCTGGGAGCAGTATTCGGCTTCTAACTGGAGCTGTTTGAGGACTCAGACCCAACGTTGCCAATATGGGGAGGAGATCTGAAGAGAGCTCATACTCTTCATGAACCATAAGAAGGTGGTCAGGCAGTCCTTTGTGTAGGAAGAAATCCAAACAGGTTGTTGTTCCTATACGGTTGTACGGGTAGTACGTTGGCCTACCAGTTGTCAGGACTTGTGTGGCGTCGCCGCTTATAGCCTTCACCAACGCAGTGCCGCGAGGGTTGGCTCTGAAGTCGCCCCAGAGCCGGTGCTTGGCATTGAAGTCACCGCCGATGATGAACTTCTGTCCCAATTGACCTAGAAGTGCCTCAAAACCGGACGAGCTCCATGGTAGCGTTGGTGGCATGTAAGCGGCTTCTACAAGCACTTCGCCAAGCGCTGTGGTCACCATAATGGCTGCGAGCTGGATGTGACTGATTGAGACCGGGTGGAGGTGGTAGTGAATTAGTTCCTGCTTTACTAAGACACAAGACCCACCCCTAGGCCGGCCTCCAGGATGATCCGCTCGGTAGCACGTGTATCCTAGCATGGCAAAGTGTGTTCCAGTGTGAAGAAAAGTCTCCGAGATGAGCATAATGTCGATGTCATGCTTATCCAGGAAGACCTTTAGCTCGTTAGCATTGGGGATAACACTGCGAGCGTTTCATGTTCCGAGGCGCAGGGTGTTCGCCATTATTTGGAGCTGTTGTGGGCATTTGCGGCGCGGAGCTCCCTAATCTCCTGAATGGACAGGATCACTTGTGCTAGCGGCCCATCAAGGCCAGCGCTCCCAGGTAAGTTGGCTGGGTTGTGGTTTGGTAGGTAAGTACCATAGTGGGTTGAGCGACTCTGAGCTGCGCCCCACTGAGACGGGTGGGTGTCCTGTTGAGTTGAGCAGCGACGCATCTGCGTACGAGAGGCCTTGCTGCACGATCGAGGTAGGAATGTAGGCATGGACGTTGCGCTGCGGGAGTGTGCGCATTCCATTTCGGGTTACGGGGGCAATGTTGAAGCCCGAATGTCGGCTCCTCATACGTCTGAGGTATACTGGACATTTCATGGACGATGCCATATGGTTGCCGAAGCAATTAGAGCACTCCAAATCCTCCACGGTCCTCGCCTGACAAGCATTGGAGTTGGTCCAGTGACCTTTTCCGCAACTCTCGCATTTCGGCTGTTTTGTGCAGTAGTTTTTGGTGTGGTCGAATTCAAAACAGCGGAAGCACTGTCTCATGTCGGCATTTTTCCGTTTAAGCTCAACAGTGACCCTCTGGCGACCGACCTTTATGATGCGCAGAGCCTCCCTGTTGTTCTCCGCTTTCTTGAGGTCAACGAACCACAAGTTTAGCTTATGAGCGTCCTCTGTAGATTCAGGGGCTTCCGGCTGGATAGCTCTTCCCTTGGGGTTGTGGATGTTGACCACGGAGTGGCCCATACCGCCGAATGCCGACAGGATTTGCTCTCGAGGGGTGGACGAAGCCAAAATTCGCAACACTACTCGGAAAGTCCTGTCCTCAGGTAGGCAGAAGTGCGTGTACTGGATCTGCTTCCCAGACAGTACAGCGTTGATCTTTCGGTGTGTCTCAGAGTCTTTCGGAAAGATCCGCATATCACGATTCGGGACCATTTTGAATTCGTACGAATCCAGGTCTGCTACGGTGTTTATTACGGTCTCTAGGGCCAGGATGTCATCGACTCCAGGTACTGTAATAGGGCTTGGTTTGGGCAAGCATAGGTGCGGACGAGCTACCGGCAGCGGATCGAAAACCACTTTATGTAGTATGTCCGGTCTCCTCAAGTCTCGGCCGCGCGCTCCCGTCAACCTCAAGCGTCAGATTCACACTGTCGCCATCGGTGATCGACCACGGCTTAGTCTCCAAGTGGACTTTCCTCTTAAAGGCTGCCATCGAATGCTCCTCCTTAAAGTGGTTCGCATACAGCTCCTGCATGAAATCCTCCGTTGTGATGCTGGTGTCCACATCGAACACTGAGATCCTCGGGCTTGGGCTCCGGTTTTGCTGGACTTCTAGTCTAACCGCGGCAAACTTTGCGTTTGCGACCACCCTTTTAATCTCGCCCACCGATTGTGTGCGGATGACGGCTCCACCACGGCGCAGCTCGCGCACTGTGTGGATACGGAAGCCTAGGGCCGGAGTGACTTCCTTCCGGATCTTCTCCGCCACCTGCTTGCCTGTGACGGCAGGGTCCTTTCTGGTCACCAACGCGGACCACGGCTCAACTGGCTTGTTGAACCGCGGGGCAGCAATGCGCCAGCTTGGACAGCAGGGGCAACAGCATTTGGGGCAGCGGAGGGCTGGGCAGCTGGAGCCTGCACCTACGAGGCCATCTCCAACGCGGAGTTCCGCAGCAGCACCGCTTCTACTAACGACGCAATCGCCGCACGAACTGCGTGAGTGGCCTCCGGTTCCATTCCTCCACGGAACACGGCATCTTTCACTCTCAGCTGTACCGCAGACAGCTCAGCAAGCACGGCCGACGCACCCTGGGCGACTATGCTCGTCGCGTTGCAACGCGGAGCGTCAGCCCTAGGGCGGGCAGCGGCAGCAGCAGAGTGGACGGCAGCAGTGGTAGCGACAGGAGCAGCAGCAGCGGCGGCAAAGGTGGAAGCAAGGGGGGCGGCGGGGGCCACAAAGGCAAAGGGGGCTCCGGTGCTGGCCTGGCGTGAACCTGACGACGCTTCGTCATCCAGTTTTGCCCACTTTGAGTTCCAAGTCAGCGAGGACTCATCGGGTACCGGGGTACTCCTGCCCTTCTTCTTCCCCTTGCCTCGCTTCCGGGTATTTTTCGAGCTACCTTCGCTCATTATGCTGGCCATGATCGAAGAGCGGCTCAGCTCACCCGGCGTAGGCGTGTCGCTCATTTCTGAGCTGCGGCCATCGCTTTAGCTGATTTCTCAACCGAAAACGAAAGCACGGTCACGAACCGGGGAAAAGCGACCTCTAGATGTGATGTTGTGAACTTTTAACAAAGTTTCAAGCCGCTTAGCCGGGACACACACACGCACTCACACAGCTGTCAGAAGCTGGTTGCTACACAACCGCGGACACGAACCGTAGCCTTGACACACACCGCACGCACACTGTCAATGGCTGGCAGGCACAAAACGAAAACAACCGCAATAAGTTTATTGCTTTGTTTACGTTTTGGCAAACGACTTCAACGCACACACACACGCACGACACACCGATTCAAGGTTTTATGGCCTTGTTGACGCGCTCGCGACAGAGTTTTATGGCCTTCTTATCACCGTTTACCGCTATATGTGCACAGAAGTGAGACCTTCCTAGGTCTCTCTAGGCTGGTGGAACTTGCAGCGTTTCCTGCTGGCAGCACGATCCGTCTGGCGCACTGGTTAAACCACGCAGATTCGCCGACCCTTCGTGTCGCCGCCCCTCCCTGGCTGACTGTGCCCACCCTTCCCTCCTCAGGTAAGTACCCGTTCCAGCTTTTAAGTTTTCCAATTTTTATTTCGTTGTTTTCTTTGTTTTGTTTTTTTTTCCGTTTTATTACTGCCGCGGCATCTCCTGGAACACTCGAACCCCCGTCCGTCCGAGCTTCACCCGAAAACGCCCCATTGACAGCACCAATATATGGGCCCGCCTAGGCCCCCCAGATGCATACCTTGGTTGCTCCAACGCCCGCCGCAACTCCATGGGCCACTCCGAGGGAGCCAACTGCGTCCATCTGGACGGCCTCCATGGTACGGATGCCTGGAACACTGGCTGCTGTGCGGTTCCCACCGCGGTGACATCGGCTGGGCATGATAGTCGCCGCACGAAGATCGGTCTCCACCCTGCGCGTTGCGGCTCATCCGACTGCGGATACTGCCGGCGTGCGTTGGGCTGCAGCAGCGGCATTTGGTGCGCCCTTTCCTCAGCTTCGGACGCTTGTCGTGGCTGCTGCTCCGGAGCTGGTTGCGGCTGAGGTGCTGGCCACTGCCAAGGGCTGCTGCTCCCGTCCGCCTCTATGGACTCATCGCAATGCTGCGACCGTTGCTGCCGCGTGGTAGTTGTATGCTACTGCGCCTGCGGTTGTGGCGGCTGCGGCTGCCACTCAAGCGTCGGTTGCTGCTGCGGCACCCACCTAGGAGGACAAGGTGGCATCTCTTCGATAATGATGCCGGACCTTGGCCCTGGTACCACCACCGCCTCCCTCCAGGTGACCACAAGCGCAGCGTGGTGCTCCCAATGACCACCACGAAAGATGGACCGCTTGATGCGGTTCACCACCGGCGGTTCCTCCCGAAATTCAGTCTTCGCCTCCGGCTCCTCGTCGTCTGAGGAGATGACTATGACCTCCGGGTCCATGCGCGGCCACCTCGAATCTGCTGCCTGCTCCTCCGGGTGCAGCCTCAGTGGTGTCAGCGGCGGTTCATCGTCCTCGCCCTCCACCAGTGCTGCAGCTGTCTCCGGCTCTTCCTCGCTCTCTCGCGACGATCCGCTCGAGGATTCGGAGGAGGTCGACCAAGTTGATGCCGCACGAGACCCCGGAGGTGTCGACACCACCGACGTGCCCGAACGAATCGGCGATGCGTCTATTACCAAGACATCCTCTCGCCGCCTTTGCAGGAGTCGCGGTTGAAGGTTTGGGTGAGTCCTTCGGCCCTTTTGCCCACAGAATGGTAACCGCCATCTCACCCCAACCCGGCTCTTGGTACGCAGACGCTCCAACAGCTCCCTCCCCGTGTTTTTGGGCCGCCTCTCTCCCATTCCGCACGCCTCGCCTGACAAATCTCTGGGCCGGCGGCTGGGACCGGCTGGCTCACACATTTTCTGCGATTTTCTTCGTCAGTTCGGGAGCTATCGCGACCAAACTTTCCACGAATGCTTGTAGTGTAACATCGCTGCACCCTAATCGAAATCGGCCGGATCGGATGACAATTGCAAATAGCTGCCATAGAAACGATCGTTCGAAAAACTTGTTTTAATGAGAAGACTGTATTGATTTGAATGATACCGTCATCAGACTTCGTATTTATAAGTTTTCTATGCTTTTTAATGATTTCACCAAGTTTGGTCACGATCCGAAGACTATAAAGTAAAGCTACCCAGTCGGACTTTGCATCATGTCATGAGAAAACTCAGTACATCTGGTGGCATGAAATTTCACGGAAATAGTCTGTACATGATCTTTTTTGCATGAACGTAGCCCTTAATATTGCATGAAAAAGTCACACGTTGTTTTCTCAGGTAGTCGTAAGGGTAAAAGTCTGGACATCATGAACCGGGTCTAACTTTTTCCGTCGTTGGGCATGTAAACAAAAGACACGAAGGCAGAGCCGAACGATTGCCGAATGATCGATCCCCCCTCCCCCTCTAATTTATGTGCCTCTGGTGCGCTTATTTCGTAAGTTAACGGCGGGTATGTCATAAACAGAAAAGAACAACAAAAAGGTGTATGTAAATGCATTTCTCTGCTTTGTCTATTCTCTTTGAGTTTTTCGATCGTAGCGTTTGCGTGAGTGAGTGAGCGAAAATAAAAACATTTAAATTCGTGTTAAACAATCAATTTAGGTAAGTAATTTTAACATGCTGTTGTGACAACGTTTGTTAATTCTTTTTTTTATTCTCGGCGCTCAGCGACGAGGTCACGAAGCTTGTGAACCAACACAGGAAGAACAAATGGATCCAGAAGCTGTCGGAGCTGGATAAAGGCTCCAAAAAACTTTGGGGCACTATCAAGCAGCTGACCAACCCTCGCAAAGATGACTTGGCAACTATCGCGTTTGAGGGGAACACGCCACTTGACCCCAAAAAGTGTGCCACTGCTTTTAACAGGCAGTTCGTTCCCAAGCCGTCTCGTACAGACAAGTCCAAACGCACGATAGTTCGAAGGATCCGAAATCTCCCCTTGGAGGAGGAGCAACTATCCTTCAGTGAGGCAGAAGTAGAAGTGGCCATTAAGGACTCTAAGCCATCGACTGCGATCGGACCGGATGGATTGGCAGCCATCATGCTGAGGCATCTTGGACCGATGGCAATCAGATACTTAACACACACACTTAACCTGTGTGGTAAGTCTCAGATAATCCCGAGTATCTGAAAAACTGGGAAAATAATTCCGATACTCAAATCCGGGAAGCCAGCGGAACAAGGTTCCTCATACCGCCCGATCACCCTCCTTTCGCCGATAATTAAGAGTCTCGAAGCCCTTCTACTACCGACCCTAAAAGAACATCTCATCCCTGCTAAACACCAGCATGGTTTTAGAGCAGGCCACAGCACCACATCAGCTTTATGCGAGCTCACCACCACCATAGCTGCAGGCCTAAACAGCGTGAGACCCCATGAGAGACCCGTTCTTGTAGCGCTTGACCTGTCAAAGGCCTTTGACATGGTCAGCCAATCCATCTTGCTACAAGACATTCACCGAAGCAGCCTCCCAAACCACATCAAGAGGTGGTTGTTAAACGACCTCTCGGGAAGGCAAGCCAAGGTGGATTTCCGTGGTAAAAGCTCCCAGACTCGCATAATTAAGCAAGGGGTGCCCCAAGGCGGAGTTCTCTCGCCACTGCTCTTCAACGCGTACATCTCAGGGATCCCACAACCGCCCCCTGAGGTAAAGCTGGTGACGTACGCGGATGACTGCACCATTATTTCCACTGGAAGAGATGTTAGCCAAATAACACAAAGATTAAACGCCTACCTTCCTTGCCTTGCAGATTTCTTCACAAGCAGGAACCTCAGCCTGTCTGCCTCGAAATCTTCGGCAACTCTGCTCACGACATGGACGAAAGAGGTGAAAACACAGTTGGACATCCACATAGGTGGACAAAGGATACGTACCATAAATTATCCTAAGGTCCTCGGTGTCACCTTTGATTCCACGTTTACGTTCTCCAAGCATTCGGAGGACGTGATAAAAAAGGTCAGGAGCCGCAACAAGGTACTGAAAGGAATATCAGGTAGCACCAGGGGGAAGGAGAAAGAGACGATCTCGACCACCTACAAGGCCATAGGTAGATCCATACTAAACTATGCCGCCCCGATATGGTCCCCCTCGATCAGTGACACCCAATGGCGGAACCTACAGCTAGCGCAAAACGCTGCGCTGCGGGTAGCTACGGGCTGTCACCTGATGACCCACCCGGACCATCTCCATCAGGAAACCGAGATCCTCCCTGTCCGCCACCACAATCAACTCCTCACCCAACAGTTCCTTATCGGATGTCACTGCACGTCTCACCCTAATCAGGACTGCACCATGGATCGCATGACAAGGAGACCAAAAGCAGTGCGATATGATCTGAAAACTCAACTCCCCAAGGTGCAGCAACTTTTGAGAAATGGCACGGTGACAGCAACAACATGCGCTAAAGCCAAAAAGAAGGCACACACCGACATGGTCTCCTCCACCATGGAAGCCTACCAACTGAACATTGTCCTAGGAAGAAGGCCGCCACCTATCGATGACTCGGAGAAGACGCTTCCGAGACACGCCAGAGCGACACTGGCTCAGCTCCGCTCCGGTAAAAGCAGGCATCTTAACAGCTACCTTGCCCGCATCAATCCGGAAGTTACAGACGAGTGTCCCAAATGTGGTTTCGGACCACACGACCCCAAACACCTCTTCGAGTGTCATCTGAATCACACCGAACTCACGCCACTAGATTTATGGTCCCACCCAGTAGAAGTAGCTTCCTTCCTCGACCCGGGCAGGGAATAGTCCCCTACATCCACCTTTAATTTACCCTATTCCGTCTACTTTCTTTTCTTTCTTTACATGTACATATGAAACTTCCCAGCCGTTACAACAACAACAACAACAACAAAGTCAACAACTACAAATAGAGCCCAAGCAAAGAAGAAAAGAGAAGCATCAACATAATTCAACAAATTGGTGAGTGTTCAATTATAAACATACATACAAATATGTATGTATATTTAAATATATTTCATTACGTTTTGGTGGCAGCCGGCAATGAAAGTGAAAAAAAAAAACAAAACATGAGTGAATACGTTCCGCGACACTTAAATATGTCCAAAAAAAAAATACATTGCGCGACACGTAAATATAACCAGCAAAAGTTTATATTATTTTTGCTTAATTTCGTGAAGTGAATCATTTTATTTATTTTTATTTTCAAATATGCAAAATTTAAGAGAAAATTGTTTGATTTTGTAAAATCAAATTATTTAAATAAAGTTTGCCTATAAAAGAAACTTAAAAAGTTATTGCTCGGTAATTGAAAGCGAAGCCCAAACGTGACAAATAGACCTCGGATTTTGCATACTTTAAAACTGATTTTAATCCTAGTAAGCCGAAGTAAATGTCCACAACACTATATGTCTTGATGACTCCTTACGTTAATAAAACGCCAAAAAATCAGCACTCAAGCGCGGTCTAGTGAAAAATAATTTTCTTTTCAACTATATAAAATTAAAAACTAAATACCAACGGCATCTCTCTGTGTTTTTATTCACATGACTTTGAGCCGGCTGAAAACCAATTCTCAACAAACCAAAAATTGTTTCTCATTCAGTTGCAAACGTATTTTTAGCATTGTTCCGAAATATGCATCGCGGGTATAATTTGTTTACAGTACAGTTAAAAACAATTATTTACAGTTTTTGGCTACACAAAGCTATTTGTAATAAAAATTTTAGGAAATCGGTAAGTGTACATGCGACCCCAAACAACTTATTCACTCGCACTTAACAATTTATTCATTTATTTTTGATAATTTTCTGTACTAATTGTGAAATGGGGAAATTAAACAGTTCTGGAGCTTTGGGCATTTTCCGTCCGACTTTCTGTCTGTTTCTACGCAAACTAGTTCCTCAGTTTTGAAGCTATCGAGCTGAAATTTTGCACATGGTGATCTTTTAGCTGCACACTGCACATGTGTCGGAACTGCGAATATCGGATGGTCACTTCTTGTAGCTTCCATACAAATGTTTTTTTTTTTTCTAATTTTTTATTTCATATCCCGATGACACAAGACATAAAGCTGATAAATTAAATCATTGGGTTCGGATGTACCCTAACAGTTTTTCTAAAATTTTTATTACAAATAGCTTTGTGTAGCCAAAAACTGTAAATCATTTTTTTTAACTATACCTTAAACAAATTTTACCCACGAAGCATATTTCGGGACAATGCTTAAAATATTTATAAAAAAGATGTTTAACAAAATAAAACTTGCGTTTTATTTTTAGTATGCACCACGATCGCAGTGCAGGGAGCTTTCCCTACGACGCGTTCCACACCGTCCGAGGTTTCTCTCCTCTCCAACCTAGACTTAAGCTTAGCCACCTAATTGTTTTAGTGCGAAATAAACAGTGAAACTGAAAAGATCGACGCCCCCGAATTGTCATTTTTACCCCGAACTATTTTCGCGCCGGTTTTAACAGCATCTGTTCTGCAACCACTCCAGGAGTTTGTCAAGACGTCCACCCCACCACATTCATTGGTACTTCGAGCCGGATTAATTTTTGAAATTTATTCAAGTGGATTTAACATCCCCCCGATCCAATCGCCCAACAGTTTTGGTGGACATCAACTTGCGCTCATCTACGCAACACCCAATTCCATAACCAGCTAAGTACATATGAAACATACTAAAAGGTTTTTCTTGGCGAAAGTGTTCTGTGTGTTTTT
>JAWNNM010002619.1:0-62942 GCA_035044965.1 Lordiphosa andalusiaca
CTAAAATTATGATGGGTATGCTAACAGACAGATTAACAAATTGGACAAATGGGGCTTAGACGAAAATATTCAACCGTTGATAACAAATTTTAATTTATCAACAATTGTGCACTGCATGTTTAGTAAGGGAAAAAAAGTATTTGCATTCTATGTAGATTTGAAAACAGCATTTGACAAAGTACCCAGAGAGCTTCTAATTTATAAACTACACAATATGAGAGTGCCGTCAAAATGTGTCACTTTTCTGGAAGACACATACCGTCAAACAAAGTCGGTAATATGGACAGGAGCAAAACTATCGGAGCCTTTCGAAACTCATTCAGGTGTGAAGCAGGGTTTTCTTATGTCGTCATTACTGTTTACACTTTACTTAAAGGATCTACACGACCAATTAGGAGACCGACTTCATATTGAGGATATGATCAAAAGACTACTACTTTATGCTGACGACATGGTGATATTTGTAGACGACGTAAAAAAGTTGCAGTTGATGATAAACAAACTAGAGCATTACTGTGATACTTGGAATATGGAAGTGAATTAAGAAAAGACCATAATAATGATTTTTTGGAGAGGTGGTCGGCTAGCATAGGCAGAGAAGTGGCAATAATACAAATAGTTTCAGAGTACAACTATCTTGTACTCTTGCCAACACCAAAAATGGTTTTTTAAAAAACACTTGGAAAAAAAGAAACGAATCGTGGAATGTGGAAAACAGCTTTCATGAAAAACGAGAGTGTTAAAATCGGCCCTGCCCGACTTCGAATTTCCCGTTACTCAGGGCCATTTGTTTTTAATAACTTCCTGCAGCTCAGATAAGTTGGTGAGGTTCAAGTACGTAGGCTCTGTGGGACTTCGAAGTGATGCTTCTAAATGTCCCACTATATATTAGTATCTTGAGAAGATTTCCTACCCTTAGCGGTAAACAAATTTTTTTTAAAAACATTGACGAATGCCTCGTCATCTAATTAAAGAAGAGCGTCAATGGATTAACGAGATTCCTACTGTCCCTACATCTCCCCGCAAGGGGCGTGATGGTAAGGCAACATCATGACGGATGTGACAATCCCGCGGACCTCTGTCGATACTCCCAAACCGAGCCTGGCGGGGCTAAAAAGGGAGGAGCCCACCGAGCTATTATCGGTACCACGGGAAGAACAGTTTGCCCAGGCTGTTCTCATTGCGGTTGGCCCCTTAGTGGGAGATCGTGGTGGCTGTCGTTGATACCCACATCGCGGGTAGAGTCACTTAACAGTGTCTCGACGTTGAAGTTCGTAAATTACCTTTCGGTGCTGTGACCGATAGATCAGCAGAGGTTCTTGGATTGACCTCGCTCCTCACCAAGGGGGAATTGTACACCCGACCAGTGTGCTTTTCGAATTGGTACCAGGGGACTTCGGTCACCCTGGGGCGCCAGTCTGGAGTCACCACCCAGACTCATTGTATCGTTATGCCCTTTTCAGGGCGTACAGGGTACCGTGGTTTTAAGCCTACCTTTGGCACATACCACGTTAAACAAAACATCTGAGTGATCAGATAATATCTGTCCCTATATACTCCCCGCAAGGGGCGTGATGGTAAGGCAACATCATGACGGGTGTGACAATCCCGCGGACCTCTGTCGGTACTCCCAAGCCGAGCCTGGCGGGGCTAAAAAGGGAGGAGCCCACCGAGCTATTATCGGTACCACGGGAAGAACAGTTTGCCCAGGCTGTTCTCATTGCGGTTGGCCCCCTAGTGGGAGATCGTGGTGGCTGTCGTTGATACCCACATCGCGGGTAGAGTCACTTAACAGTGTCTCGGCGTTGAAGTTCGTAAATTACCTTTCGGTGCTGTGACCGATAGATCAGCAGAGGTTCTTAGATTGACCTCGCTCCTCACCAAGGGGGAATTGTACACCCGACCAGTGTGCTTTTCGAATTGGTACCAGGGGACTTCGGTCACCCTGGGGCGCCAGTCTGGAGTCACCACCCAGACTCATTGTATCGTTATGCCCTTTTCAGGGCGTACAGGGTACCGTGGTTTTAAGCCTACCTTTGGCACATACCACGTTAAACAAAAAATCTGAGTGATCAGATAATATCTGTCTCTATATACTCAATGACGCGCATGAATGGCAGACGTGTTTTTCTGTGCGGTCCCGAAAATAAACTCGAGTGTTCGTTTTTGTTCTGATTCCCCAGCGGAGCCCCAACATTTTGTCCACAGAAGTCTCACTTCTGTGCGCAAGTAGCGGTAAACGCTGATAAGACTGTCGCCAATCTTCGTCGCGAGCGCGTAAACAAGGCCATAAAACCTTGTGCCGGTGTGTTTCGTGCGTGTGTGCGTGCGTTGCGAAAACGTAAACAAAGCGGTTGTTTCGTTTTGTGCCTGCCAGACATTGACAGTGTGCGTGCGGTGTGTGTCACGGCTACGGTTCGTGTCCGCGATGTGTGGCAACCAGCTTTTGACAGCTGTGCGCGTGCGTTCGTGTCCCGGCTAAGTGGTTCTGAACTTCGCTAAAAGTTCAAGTAGCCAAATCCAGAGGTCGCTTCTCCCCGGTTCGTGTCCGTGCTATCGTTTTGGGTTGAGAAATCAGCTAAAACGATAGCCGCAGCTCAGAAATGAGCGAAACGCCGACGCCGGGTGAGCTGAGCCGCTCTTCGAGCATGGCCAGCATAATGAGCGAGGGTAGCTCGAAGAGTACCCGAAAGCGAGGCAAGGGGAAGAAAAAGGGCAGGAGTACCCCGGTGCCAGACGAGTCGCCAGAGTCGTCGCTGACTTGGGACCCGAAGCGGGCAATCTTGGATGACGAAGCGTCGTCAAGTTCACGCCAGGCCAGCACCGGTGCCCCCTTTGCCTTTGTGGCCCCAGCCGCCCCCACTGCCGACCCCCTTGCCTCCACCTCTGCCGCTGCTGCTGCTGCTCCTTGCGCTGCCCCTGCTGCTGCACCTGCAGCCGTCCCCTCTGCTGCTGCCGCTGCCCGCCCTAGGGCTGACGCTCCGCGTTGCAACGCGACGAGCATAGTCGCCCAGGGTGCGTCGGCCGTGCTCGCTGAGCTGTCTGCGGTGCAGCTGAGTGTGAAGGACGCCGTGTTCCGTGGAGGAATGGAGCCGGAGGCCGCTCACGCCGTTCACGCGGCGATTGCGCGCTACGACGAGCTAGTCGTAGCGATGCTGCTGCGGAACTCTGCGTTGGAGATGGCCTCGCAGGTGCAGGCTGCAGCTGCCCAGCCCCCCGCTGCCCCATATTACGCTGCCCCAAATGCTGTTGCCCCTGCTGTCCAAGCTGGGCCCATCGCTGCCCCGCGGCTCAACAAGCCAGTGGAGACGTGGTCCGCGGTGGTGACCAGCAAGGACCCTGCCGTCACAGGTAAGCAGGTGGCAGAGAAGATCCGGAAGGAAGTCGCTCCGGCCCTAGGCGTCCGAGTCCACACTGTGCGCGAGCTGCGTCGTGGTGGAGCCGTCATCCGCACACCATCGGTGGGCGAGATGAAAAGGGTGGTCGCAAACGCGAAGTTTGCCGAGGTTGGACTGGAAGTCCAGCAAAACCGGAGCCCAAGCCCTAGGATCACTGTGTTCGATGTGGACACCAGCATTTCCCCGGAAGATTTCATGGAGGAGCTTTATGCCAATCATTTTAAGGAGCAGCAGACGATGGCAGCCTTTAAGAGAAAAGTCCACCTGGAGACGAAACCGTGGTCGATCACCGATGGCGAAAGCGTCAATCTGACGCTTGAGGTAGACGAGAGCGCGCTGGCCGTACTTGAGGAGACCGGACGGGTCTACATCAAGTGGTTCTCGTTCCGCTGCCGGTCGCTCGTCCGCACCTATGCTTGCCATAGGTGTGTGGGATTCGACCACAAGGTGTCCCAGTGCCGATCGAAGGACGTCACATGCCGTCAATGTGGCGACACTGGCCACACTGCCGCGAAGTGCACCAAGCAGGTGAGCTGCAGAAACTGCAGACAGAGGAGGCTACCCGACGGGCATCATATGCTCTCGGGGACGTGCCCCATCTACGCTGCCGTGCTAGCGAGGGTGGCGGCTAGACATTAGAAATGTTTAGCCTCATCCAGGCAAACTGTGGTCGTGGCCGAGTCTCTACGATTGAGCTTGGAGTTCGCATGCGCAACTCTGGCCACTCGATCGCGCTTGTGCAGGAGCCCTACGTGGACAAAGGAGGAAGGATTACGGGTCTCCCATCCGGGATGCGCGTATATACTGACCTCCGAAAAAAGGCTGCCATCATCATCGATGATCCAGATGCCATTTGTATGCCAATCGAACCGCTGATCACCGAGTTTGGCGTATGCGTGAGTGTCACTGGAAGATTTGGCTCTATCTTCCTGAGCTCCGCATACTGCCAATTCAACACCGACCTGGAGCCGTACCTCGAGTACTTAGATGCAGTGCTGCTGCTGGGCAGCCGCACTCCTGTCATCTTTGGCCTTGACGCGAACGCAGTATCCCCCATGTGGTTCAGTAAGCTTTCCGAGCATGCTCGGGGGCACGAGAACTACAGGAGGGGTGAGCTGCTGTGTGAGTGGTTACTCAGAAGCCGAGCCAGTGTACTGAACGAGGCCAGTGAGGTTTATACGTTCGACAGTCGCAGAGCCCAAAGCGATATCGACGTTACGATCGTCAACGAGGCAGCGTCTATGTGGGCCACATACGACTGGTGAGTGGACGAATGGGATCTTAGCGACCACAACATTATTTCTGTTGTGGTGACGCGTGACCCATCAGACACAGTTGAGAGCTTTGCTCCTGTGCCGTCCTGGAATCTCCGAAATGCGCGTTGGCGATTGTTCGGTGAGGAAGCGGTGAGGATGGCAAACGAACTGCCAGAGAACTCCGAGGAGACGCCATTGGACGACCAAGTCACTGCAGTGCGCTCGCTCGTACACCAGTTGTGCGACCGAGTGCTGGGACGCAGACCGCCGAGAGCTAGACGGAGAATAGTTTGGTGGACCGCCGAACTAAGCTCCAAGCGCCAAGAGGTCAGGAGACTGAGGCGTCGGCTCCAGGATGCCCGTCGTAGTGGCAACGACGAAGCCGAGCGACTTGCTGCTGCACTGAGGATCTCCTCGGGGCAGTACAAGAAGCTTATCCTGAAGGCGAAGGAAGAAAATTGGCGTCGCTTCGTGGGAGACCATCGAGACGATCCATGGGGGCACGTGTACAGAATATGCCGGGGACGAAAGAAGACTACCGAGTTTGGATGCCTTCGTTCGGATGGTGGGCTAGTCGTAACATGGCACGACTGCGCGAGTGTTCTCCTCCGCAACTTTTTCCCAGTTGCAGAGTCGAATGTGCACATCACCATCCCGGACGAGGCACCTCCAGCCCTCGAAGCCTTCGAGGTGGATGCTAGTGTCGCCAGGTTGCAGAGCAGGCGCTCTCCCGGCATGGATGGCATCACCGGTACGCTCTTCAAGGCTCTGTATCGTGCAATCCCACAGCACCTGACAGCGTTGTTTTCCCGCTGCGTAGACCAAGGATACTTCCCCACTGAGTGGAAGCGCCCGAGAGTAGTGGCTCTACTCAAGGGGCCCGATAAGAACAGGAGCGATCCTGCCTCTTATCGCGGCATCTGTCTGCTTGAGGGGATCATGGTCAACCGGATGAAAGAAGTTCTCCAGGATGGCTGCAGATGGCAATTTGGATTCCATCCAGGACGCTGTGTGGAAGATGCTTGGAGACACGTCGTGAGCACTGTCGCCGCCAGCTCGGCCCGATATGTGCTCGGAATCTTCGTGGATTTCAAGGGAGCCTTCGACCACGTGGAGTGGAGTGCCGCGCTGCGCCTCTTGATTGACTCTGGCTGCCGAGAAGCCAGCTTGTGGAGAAGCTTCTTCTCTGGCAGGAGCGCAAGTATCGTCAGCAGGTATGGAGAAGTCACTGTTCCGGTGACAAGAGGTTGCCCACAGGGGTCCGTCAGTGCTCCATTTATATGGAATCTCGTGATGGACACGCTTCTCCAGCGTCTGGAACCACATTGTGTTTTCAGCGCATATGCAGACGACTTGCTGCTTTTCATCGAGGGAAATTCCCGAGCTGAACTGGAGACAAGAGGAGCAGAACTGATGTCCATCGTAGGCGCTTGGGGAGTAGAAGTCGGTGTATCCGTTTCTACCAGCAAGACGGCAGTCATGTTGCTGAAAGGTGCATTATCACCGAATAGGCGGCCGTTGGTACGGTTTGCTGGAGCAAGCCTACCATACGCTGACAAATACCGGTACCTAGGCATCACGGCCGGCGAGCGGTTGAGTTTTTCCGCATATCTCGTCTTTACGAGATAAGCTGGCCGGAGTCGTTGGCGCTTTGGCACGCGTACTGCGAGTCGATTGGGGTGCCAGTCCTCGCGACAAGCGGACCATCTATGCCGGACTCATGGTGCCGTGTGCACTATTTGGTGCCTCGGTTTGGTATGACGTGACGAGACGACAAGTCTGCGCCAGGAGGCGACTCATGTCATGCCAGAGGCTCATCCTGCTTGGAGGCCTACCGGTATGCCGAACAGTGTCCACTGTGGCACTGCAGGTGCTTGCTGGAGCTCCCCCGTTTGACCTGACAGCCACACGATTGGCTTTAAAGTTCAAACTGAAGCGTGAATACCCGTTGGAGGATGGCGATTGGCTGTACGGTGAAGACCTGACGAGTCTAAACTGGATGCAAAGGATGGCGCGGCTGGACGAATGCTTACTGCGCGAGTGGCAGCGCAGATGGGATGATGGTGCCGATCACGGACGAGTGACCCACCAATTTCTCCCGGATGTAAGCTTCGTTTTCAGCGAGCGTAGATTTGGATTTACGCTACGCGCCGGTTTCTTGCTGACTGGCCACGGATCGCTAAATGCATTTTTGCATACAAGGCGTCTGAGTGAAACACCTGCATGCCCTGCATGCGGTGCGGATCTCGAGGACTGGCAACACGTGCTATGTGTGTGCCCCTTGTATGCGGATTTGCGAGACCTCGATGGACTCGGAATACGGCACGAAAATGGCGTCTGGATTGTGTCTGGAGTGGCGGAGACACAGGAGAGGATGAGGCTGCTAGCAGGGTTTGCTGATGCTGCGTTTGGACGACGTTCGCAGATGCTGGATCGCTCGCGGGTGAGTGGGCTGCCAGTCCCGGGCTAGGCCGAAACTGGCAAAATCATCTTGGTGCTCCCTGTACCGGTGCCTGTCGTTGCCAAAAGGGGAGGGCCCACCGAGCCTATCGGTACCACGGGTTGAATAGTGCTTCCAAGACTACTCATTGAGGTCGGCCCCCTTGTGGGAGTATCGTGGTGGCTGTGGTTGACACCCAAATCGCGGGTAGAGTTTCATCTGAAGCTCGACGTGGAGTTGCGTATCAACCGGGCGCTGTGACCCATAGATCAGCAGAGGTTTTAGATAAACCTCGCCCCTCACCAAGGGGGATTGTCATGCCCGACAAGCTGACTTTCAAATTGGTACCTAGGGGACTCAGGTCTCCTAGGGGCGCTAGTCTGGCGTCACAAATCCAGACCCATCGTACCATATGCACATTTATGTGCATATTCGGGTACCGTGGTTTTAAGCCTACATATGGCACATACCCCGTTAAATAAAAGCTGAGTGATCAGATTTGTTCTGTCCCTATATACTAAAAGTGACATTGATGTTACTTTTGTGAATGCGGCAGCGATGAGAATGTTTGAATTTTCTTGGAATGTTTTGGGTGGTTTTGGGGTGAGTGATCACAGTCCGATTGAGATTGTGGTCACCCATACTCAAATTTTGCATGAAAGTGTTGGGGGTAATGGTTGGCGTACTTGTGGTGTGAATTGGGCCCCTTACAGGGTTCTTGTGAGAGAGGCGGCAACGCAAGTTCCGCTTAGCACCTTCTGTGCTATGAGTGTTGATGAGCAGATCGAGTGTTTAAATGGGTGGATGACTTGCGTGAACGACCACTTGTTTGAGAGGAACCGTAAGGCAAATCTCAAACGTGTAAAGTGGTGGACTCGTGAGTTGAGTGCGAAGCGGCGGCTTGTTCGGTCCCAGCGGAAGCGATTCCAAAGGGCTCGATCTGCCAATGCTGAGAATGTGGCCCAGCTCAGGGGGGAATATAGTCGAAGTGTGAATGAGTATAAGCGAATGCTTATAAGTGTGAAAGAGGCTGAGTGGCGTTCATTTTTAGAACGCAATAAGGACGACCCCTGGGGTCGTGCTTATAAAATAATGAGAGGTAGAGGTAGGGAAACGAGTGTGTGTGGCCTTCAGGTCGGTGGCACCCAGCTAACGGCCTGGAAGGATTGTATGGGTGTTTTGTTGAATGAATTCTTCCCAAGGGCGGAGCGGCCGGATTTTTCACCAAGTGTGACAGATCCTGTCGATCCTCTCTTGACGAGTGAATTGGAGTGGGCTTTTTCGAGGTTAAAGTCGAAAAAGACTCCTGGAATGGATGGATTCACGGGGGAAATGTGTAGAAAAGGAAGTCAATTCCAGAATACATGGACGCATTATTTGGAAAATGTGTGGATGAGGGATACTTCCCAAGGGAGTGGAAATGTGCGAAGGTGACTGTGCTCCTAAAGTCTCCCGATAGGGTGAGGAGTAATCCTCGATCCTTTCGTGGAATCAGTCTCATTCCAACTCTTGCAAAAGTTTTGGAACGAGTACTGGTGGAGAGACTTGAGGAGAGAGTGAATGACCAAATGTCTGAAAGGCAATTTCGGTTTAGGCAGGGTAGATGTGTGGAGGATGCCTGGAGATATGTTAGTGACTCTGTGGAGGCTAGCACTTCAAGGTATGTCCTAGGAGTTTTTGTTGACTTTAAGGGTGCGTTCGACTATCTGAGCTGGGATAGTGTGATTAGGAGGTTGGCTGAATGTGGCTGCCGGGAATTGGCTCTCTGGAAGAGTTATTTCTCTGGCAGACGTGCGTGTTCGATTGGTTTGAGTGAGTGTGTGAGCGTGGATGTGGTTCGTGGCTGTCCGCAGGGCTCCATCTGTGGTCCATTCATTTGGAACCTAATGATGGACACCCTGCTATGGCAGCTCGAACAGCGATTTAAATGTTGTGCGTATGCGGACGATCTGCTCATCTTGATTGAGGGGCAATCAAGGGCTGAGATAGAGGCAAGTGCGGTGTCGTGCTTGCGCACTGTTTGTGATTGGGGCAGCAGTGTCGGCGTCAGCATTGCAATGGACAAGACGGTGTCAATGCTGCTGAAAGGCAGATTGTCACCTAATCGACCTCCATCTGTAAAGCTTGATGGCGTTAGCTTGAGGTATGCGTTGGAGGTTAAATACCTCGGCATTACCATCGGCGAAAGGTTGAGTTTTACTCCTCATTTCGCCTGTCTCAAGAGTCGATTGCTAAGTGTGGTTGGTCAAGTGCGCCGAATTTTGCGGAATGAATGGGGCCTCAGCAGGCGTCCTGTCCGAACCATATACAATGGCCTTTTTGTTGCTTGCGCGGCATTTGGGTCATCTGTATGGTATAGGGCAGCTTCGACTGCTGTTGGCAGAAAGAAAGTGCTGGCTTGCCAGAGGGTGATTATGCTAGGGTGTTTGCCTGTGTGCCGTACTGTCTCAACTGAGGCAATGCAGGTACTGCTAGGAGCAGCCCCTCTTGATCTTGAGGTACGGCGTAGGGCCTTACTCTTCAAAATCAAGAGGCGGCTGCCATTGCTGCAGAATGAATGGTTAGCTGAAAGAGATGTGAAGAGCTTAGGGATTTTTGCATGTAAAAGTTTTCTAAATGAGTGTGTTCTGTCTGACTGGCAGGTCAGATGGGATGCTAGTATGAATGGAAGGACTACTAAAGAGTTTATTCGGGATGTCACGTTTGTCCGCGATCGGCCGGACTTTGGTTTCAACCTTAGATCCGGGTTCCTTTTGACTGGTCACGGCTCTCTTAATGCATTCTTGCATAGGAGGCGCCTCAGTGCGATTCAGGAATCCCATTGTGGCTCGCGCGAGGAGACATGGAAACATGTTCTACAAAACCTGGGTGTGGTTGAGGTTAGTGGTTGGTTTGACGTAAGTCAAGTGCTCTCCACTAGTGATAGGGTTAATAGGTTGAACGAGTTTGGGAGGACTGCTTTTTCCAGACGGCGCCTGACAGTTCAAATTGATAGTCCAGGTTGAATGTGTGCGTGAGTGAGGGATGGGGGTAAGAATGATAATGGATGAATAAACTTTAGATAGATATCGTGTTGTCCACGGGTGGGTAAATTGGGGCCACCAGTCCCCATGCATCATGGTGCTAAAACTGGAAGTGCTTCTCCCTTTTGGGTGCACGAACCTGACCAGAGGACTTTTCTGGTACCACAGGCAATTGGGATAACAGAGACGGTCTCAACTCTCTGCCCTTTTGTCAAGCCCTTTGGGGTGTTGGGGACATAAGCTGGCTGCAGTTTTCGCAGTTTGATCAATGATCAATTATTATAAGCCGCTTCTGCGGAAGAGGAAGGAATAGTCCTCGCTCCCACCAGTGAGAAAACCACGACCATGAATCGTGGTGTATACTGTTCCACCTGTGAGTTGGCGTTTTGTCAACTTGCGCTCTATTCCTAACAGCTATGTTCAATGATTTCGTGGGCCACCAACCCGTAACTGTTTTGGAGTTTAAATTGGAAGTGTCCTTGCAGGCACGAAGCTTGACCGGAAGCTTAATCTGGTACCACGGGAGCCAGAGCCCACGGAACTTGTTCCGTCTGGCTGTGGTGCGGCCCTTCGGGGAGTATCGTGGTGGCTGTGGTTTAACACCCATTTGCGGGTAGAGTCTCGCAAGGGGCTCGACGTGGAGTTGCGTTTCAACCGGGTGCCGTGACCCAGAGATCGGAAGAGGTATAGGTAGGCCTCGCTCCTCACCAAGGAGGGAGTCACGACCATGCAGTAGTGGCTCCAATTGGTACCTTTGGGACTTCTTTGAAGTACCATTGTGGACGTTGGTTGACGTTTCAACCCTGTGCCTGGCACCGTGGGATTAAGCCATCGCGGCAGGAGCTCACGTAAAACCACCATTGACTTTAATGTCCCTATATACTCTCCGCAAGGGGCGTGATGGTAAGGCAACATCATGACGGGTGTGACAATCCCGCGGACCTCTGTCGGTACTCCCAAACCGAGCCTGGCGGGGCTAAAAAGGGAGGAGCCCACCGAGCTATTATCGGTACCACGGGAAGAACAGTTTGCCCAGGCTGTTCTCATTGCGGTTGGCCCCCTAGTGGGAGATCGTGGTGGCTGTCGTTGATACCCACATCGCGGGTAGAGTCACTTAACAGTGTCTCGACGTTGAAGTTCGTAAATTACCTTTCGGTGCTGTGACCGATAGATCAGCAGAGGTTCTTAGATTGACCTCGTTCCTCACCAAGGGGGAATTGTACACCCGACCAGTGTGCTTTTCGAATTGGTACCAGGGGACTTCGGTCACCCTGGGGCGCCAGTCTGGAGTCACCACCCAGACTCATTGTATCGTTATGCCCTTTTCAGGGCGTACAGGGTACCGTGGTTTTAAGCCTACCTTTGGCACATACCACGTTAAACAAAAAATCTGAGTGATCAGATAATATCTGTCCCTATATACTCAGTGACGCGCATGAATGTCGGACGTGTTTTCTGTGCGGTCCCGAAAATAAACTCGAGTGTTCGTTTTTGTGTTGATTCCCCAGCGGAGCCCCAACATTTTGTCCACAGAAGTCTCACTTCTGTGCGCAAGTAGCGGTAAACGCTGATAAGACTGTCGCCAATCTTCGTCGCGAGCGCGTAGACAAGGCCATAAAACCTTGTGTCGGTGTGTTTCGTGCGTGTGTGCGTGCGTTGCGAAAACGTAAACAAAGCGGTTGTTTCGTTTTGTGCCTGCCAGACATTGACAGTGTGCGTGCGGTGTGTGTCACGGCTACGGTTCGTGTCCGCGCTTGTGTGGCAACCAGCTTTTGACAGCTGTGTGCGCGCGTTCGTGTCCCGGCTAAGTGGTTTTGAACTTCGCTAAAAGTTCAAATAGCCAAATCCAGAGGTCGCTTCTCCCCGGTTCGTGTCCGTGCTATCGTTTTGGGTTGAGAAATCAGCTAAAGCGATAGCCGCAGCTCAGTAATGAGCGAAACACCGACGCCGGGTGAGCTGAGCCGCTCTTCGAGCATGGCCAGCATAATGAGCGAGGGTAGCTCGAAAAGTACCCGGAAGCGAGGCAAGGGGAAGAAGAAGGGCAGGAGTACCCCGGTGCCAGACGAGTCGCCAGAGTCATCGCTGACTTGGGACCCGAAGCGGGCAAACTTGGATGACGAAGCGTCGTCAAGTTCACGCCAGGCCAGCACCGGTGCCCCCTTTGCCTTTGTGGCCCCCGCCGCCCCCACTGCCGACCCCCTTGCCTCCACCTCTGCCGCCGCTGCTGCTGCTCCTTGCGCTGCCCCTGCTGCTGCCCCTGCTGCCGTCCCCTCTGCTGCTGCCGCTGCCCGCCCTAGGGCTGACGCTCCGCGTTGCAACGCGACGAGCATAGTCGCCCAGGGTGCGTCGGCCGTGCTCGCTGAGCTGTCTGCGGTGCAGCTGAGTGTGAAGGACGCCGTGTTCCGTGGAGGAATGGAGCCGGAGGCCGCTCACGCCGTTCACGCGGCGATTGCGCGCTACGACGAGCTAGTCGTAGCGATGCTGCTGCAGAACTCTGCGTTGGAGATGGCCTCGCAGGTGCAGGCTGCAGCTGCCCAGCCCCCCGCTGCCCCATATTACGCTGCCCCAAATGCTGCTGCCCCTGCTGTCCAAGCTGGGCCCATCGCTGCCCCGCGGCTCAACAAGCCAGTTGAGACGTGGTCCGCGGTGGTGACCAGCAAGGACCCTGCCGTCACAGGTAAGCAGGTGGCAGAGAAGATCCGGAAGGAAGTCGCTCCGGCCCTAGGCGTCCGAGACCACACTGTGCGCGAGCTGCGTCGTGGTGGAGCCGTCATCCGCACACCATCGGTGGGCGAGATGAAAAGGGTGGTCGCAAACGCGAAGTTTGCCGAGGTTGGACTGGAAGTCCAGCAAAACCGGAGCCCAAGCCCTAGGATCACTGTGTTCGATGTGGACACCAGCATTTCCCCGGAAGATTTCATGGAGGAGCTTTATGCCAA
This sequence comes from Lordiphosa andalusiaca, assembly GCA_035044965.1. Taxonomy (NCBI): domain Eukaryota; kingdom Metazoa; phylum Arthropoda; class Insecta; order Diptera; family Drosophilidae; genus Lordiphosa; species Lordiphosa andalusiaca. The sequence goes on from JAWNNM010002619.1 coordinate 13,057, forward strand.
TCATTTTAAGGAGCAGCAGACGATGGCAGCCTTTAAGAGAAAAGTCCACCTGGAGACGAAACCGTGGTCGATCACCGATGGCGAAAGCGTCAATCTGACGCTTGAGGTAGACGAGAGCGCGCTGGCCGTACTTGAGGAGACCGGACGGGTCTACATCAAGTGGTTCTCGTTCCGCTGCCGGTCGCTCGTCCGCACCTATGCTTGCCATAGGTGTGTGGGATTCGACCACAAGGTGTCCCAGTGCCGATCGAAGGACGTCACATGCCGTCAATGTGGCGACACTGGCCACACTGCCGCGAAGTGCACCAAGCAGGTGAGCTGCAGAAACTGCAGACAGAGGAGGCTACCCGACGGGCATCATATGCTCTCGGGGACGTGCCCCATCTACGCTGCCGTGCTAGCGAGGGTGGCGGCTAGACATTAGAAATGTTTAGCCTCATCCAGGCAAACTGTGGTCGTGGCCGAGTCTCTACGATTGAGCTTGGAGTTCGCATGCGCAACTCTGGCCACTCGATCGCGCTTGTGCAGGAGCCCTACGTGGACAAAGGAGGAAGGATTACGGGTCTCCCATCCGGGATGCGCGTATATACTGACCTCCGAAAAAAGGCTGCCATCATCATCGATGATCCAGATGCCATTTGTATGCCAATCGAACCGCTGATCACCGAGTTTGGCGTATGCGTGAGTGTCACTGGAAGATTTGGCTCTATCTTCCTGAGCTCCGCATACTGCCAATTCAACACCGACCTGGAGCCGTACCTCGAGTACTTAGATGCAGTGCTGCTGCTGGGCAGCCGCACTCCTGTCATCTTTGGCCTTGACGCGAACGCAGTATCCCCCATGTGGTTCAGTAAGCTTTCCGAGCATGCTCGGGGGCACGAGAACTACAGGAGGGGTGAGCTGCTGTGTGAGTGGTTACTCAGAAGCCGAGCCAGTGTACTGAACGAGGCCAGTGAGGTTTATACGTTCGACAGTCGCAGAGCCCAAAGCGATATCGACGTTACGATCGTCAACGAGGCAGCGTCTATGTGGGCCACATACGACTGGTGAGTGGACGAATGGGATCTTAGCGACCACAACATTATTTCTGTTGTGGTGACGCGTGACCCATCAGACACAGTTGAGAGCTTTGCTCCTGTGCCGTCCTGGAATCTCCGAAATGCGCGTTGGCGATTGTTCGGTGAGGAAGCGGTGAGGATGGCAAACGAACTGCCAGAGAACTCCGAGGAGACGCCATTGGACGACCAAGTCACTGCAGTGCGCTCGCTCGTACACCAGTTGTGCGACCGAGTGCTGGGACGCAGACCGCCGAGAGCTAGACGGAGAATAGTTTGGTGGACCGCCGAACTAAGCTCCAAGCGCCAAGAGGTCAGGAGACTGAGGCGTCGGCTCCAGGATGCCCGTCGTAGTGGCAACGACGAAGCCGAGCGACTTGCTGCTGCACTGAGGATCTCCTCGGGGCAGTACAAGAAGCTTATCCTGAAGGCGAAGGAAGAAAATTGGCGTCGCTTCGTGGGAGACCATCGAGACGATCCATGGGGGCACGTGTACAGAATATGCCGGGGACGAAAGAAGACTACCGAGTTTGGATGCCTTCGTTCGGATGGTGGGCTAGTCGTAACATGGCACGACTGCGCGAGTGTTCTCCTCCGCAACTTTTTCCCAGTTGCAGAGTCGAATGTGCACATCACCATCCCGGACGAGGCACCTCCAGCCCTCGAAGCCTTCGAGGTGGATGCTAGTGTCGCCAGGTTGCAGAGCAGGCGCTCTCCCGGCATGGATGGCATCACCGGTACGCTCTTCAAGGCTCTGTATCGTGCAATCCCACAGCACCTGACAGCGTTGTTTTCCCGCTGCGTAGACCAAGGATACTTCCCCACTGAGTGGAAGCGCCCGAGAGTAGTGGCTCTACTCAAGGGGCCCGATAAGAACAGGAGCGATCCTGCCTCTTATCGCGGCATCTGTCTGCTTGAGGGGATCATGGTCAACCGGATGAAAGAAGTTCTCCAGGATGGCTGCAGATGGCAATTTGGATTCCATCCAGGACGCTGTGTGGAGGATGCTTGGAGACACGTCGTGAGCACTGTCGCCGCCAGCTCGGCCCGATATGTGCTCGGAATCTTCGTGGATTTCAAGGGAGCCTTCGACCACGTGGAGTGGAGTGCCGCGCTGCGCCTCTTGATTGACTCTGGCTGCCGAGAAGCCAGCTTGTGGAGAAGCTTCTTCTCTGGCAGGAGCGCAAGTATCGTCAGCAGGTATGGAGAAGTCACTGTTCCGGTGACAAGAGGTTGCCCACAGGGGTCCGTCAGTGCTCCATTTATATGGAATCTCGTGATGGACACGCTTCTCCAGCGTCTGGAACCACATTGTGTTTTCAGCGCATATGCAGACGACTTGCTGCTTTTCATCGAGGGAAATTCCCGAGCTGAACTGGAGACAAGAGGAGCAGAACTGATGTCCATCGTAGGCGCTTGGGGAGTAGAAGTCGGTGTATCCGTTTCTACCAGCAAGACGGCAGTCATGTTGCTGAAAGGTGCATTATCACCGAATAGGCGGCCGTTGGTACGGTTTGCTGGAGCAAGCCTACCATACGCTGACAAATACCGGTACCTAGGCATCACCGCCGGCGAGCGGTTGAGTTTTGTCCCGCATATCTCGTCTTTACGAGATAAGCTGGCCGGAGTCGTTGGCGCTTTGGCACGCGTACTGCGAGTCGATTGGGGTGCCAGTCCTCGCGACAAGCGGACCATCTATGCCGGACTCATGGTGCCGTGTGCACTATTTGGTGCCTCGGTTTGGTATGACGTGACGAGACGACAAGTCTGCGCCAGGAGGCGACTCATGTCATGCCAGAGGCTCATCCTGCTTGGAGGCCTACCGGTATGCCGAACAGTGTCCACTGTGGCACTGCAGGTGCTTGCTGGAGCTCCCCCGTTTGACCTGACAGCCACACGATTGGCTTTAAAGTTCAAACTGAAGCGTGAATACCCGTTGGAGGATGGCGATTGGCTGTACGGTGAAGACCTGACGAGTCTAAACTGGATGCAAAGGATGGCGCGGCTGGACGAATGCTTACTGCGCGAGTGGCAGCGCAGATGGGATGATGGTGCCGATCACGGACGAGTGACCCACCAATTTCTCCCGGATGTAAGCTTCGTTTTCAGCGAGCGTAGATTTGGATTTACGCTACGCGCCGGTTTCTTGCTGACTGGCCACGGATCGCTAAATGCATTTTTGCATACAAGGCGTCTGAGTGAAACACCTGCATGCCCTGCATGCGATGCGGATCTCGAGGACTGGCAACACGTGCTATGTGTGTGCCCCTTGTATGCGGATTTGCGAGACCTCGATGGACTCGGAATACGGCACGAAAATGGCGTCTGGATTGTGTCTGGAGTGGCGGAGACACAGGAGAGGATGAGGCTGCTAGCAGGGTTTGCTGATGCTGCGTTTGGACGACGTTCGCAGATGCTGGATCGCTCGCGGGTGAGTGGGCTGCCAGTCCCGGGCTAGGCCGAAACTGGCAAAATCCTCTTGGTGCTCCCTGTACCGGTGCCTGTCGGGGCCAAAAGGGGAGGGCCCACCGAGCCTATCGGTACCACGGGTTGAATAGTGCTTCCAAGACTACTCATTGAGGTCGGCCCCCTTGTGGGAGTATCGTGGTGGCTGTGGTTGACACCCAAATCGCGGGTAGAGTTTCATCTGAAGCTCGACGTGGAGTTGCGTATCAACCGGGCGCTGTGACCCATAGATCAGCAGAGGTTTTAGATAAACCTCGCCCCTCACCAAGGGGGATTGTCATGCCCGACAAGCTGACTTTCAAATTGGTACCTAGGGGACTCAGGTCTCCTAGGGGCGCTAGTCTGGCGTCACAAATCCAGACCCATCGTACCATATGCACATTTATGTGCATATTCGGGTACCGTGGTTTTAAGCCTACATATGGCACATACCCCGTTAAATAAAAGCTGAGTGATCAGATTTGTTCTGTCCCTATATACTAAAAGTGACATTGATGTTACTTTTGTGAATGCGGCAGCGATGAGAATGTTTGAATTTTCTTGGAATGTTTTGGGTGGTTTTGGGGTGAGTGATCACAGTCCGATTGAGATTGTGGTCACCCATACTCAAATTTTGCATGAAAGTGTTGGGGGTAATGGTTGGCGTACTTGTGGTGTGAATTGGGCCCCTTACAGGGTTCTTGTGAGAGAGGCGGCAACGCAAGTTCCGCTTAGCACCTTCTGTGCTATGAGTGTTGATGAGCAGATCGAGTGTTTAAATGGGTGGATGACTTGCGTGAACGACCACTTGTTTGAGAGGAACCGTAAGGCAAATCTCAAACGTGTAAAGTGGTGGACTCGTGAGTTGAGTGCGAAGCGGCGGCTTGTTCGGTCCCAGCGGAAGCGATTCCAAAGGGCTCGATCTGCCAATGCTGAGAATGTGGCCCAGCTCAGGGGGGAATATAGTCGAAGTGTGAATGAGTATAAGCGAATGCTTATAAGTGTGAAAGAGGCTGAGTGGCGTTCATTTTTAGAACGCAATAAGGACGACCCCTGGGGTCGTGCTTATAAAATAATGAGAGGTAGAGGTAGGGAAACGAGTGTGTGTGGCCTTCAGGTCGGTGGCACCCAGCTAACGGCCTGGAAGGATTGTATGGGTGTTTTGTTGAATGAATTCTTCCCAAGGGCGGAGCGGCCGGATTTTTCACCAAGTGTGACAGATCCTGTCGATCCTCTCTTGACGAGTGAATTGGAGTGGGCTTTTTCGAGGTTAAAGTCGAAAAAGACTCCTGGAATGGATGGATTCACGGGGGAAATGTGTAAATGTGTCTGGAAGTCAATTCCAGAATACATGGACGCATTATTTGGAAAATGTGTGGATGAGGGATACTTCCCAAGGGAGTGGAAATGTGCGAAGGTGACTGTGCTCCTAAAGTCTCCCGATAGGGTGAGGAGTAATCCTCGATCCTTTCGTGGAATCAGTCTCATTCCAACTCTTGCAAAAGTTTTGGAACGAGTACTGGTGGAGAGACTTGAGGAGAGAGTGAATGACCAAATGTCTGAAAGGCAATTTGGATTTAGGCAGGGTAGATGTGTGGAGGATGCCTGGAGATATGTTAGTGACTCTGTGGAGGCTAGCACTTCAAGGTATGTCCTAGGAGTTTTTGTGGATTTTAAGGGTGCGTTCGACTATCTGAGCTGGGATAGTGTGATTAGGAGGTTGGCTGAATGTGGCTGCCGGGAATTGGCTCTCTGGAAGAGTTATTTCTCTGGCAGACGTGCGTGTTCGATTGGTTTGAGTGAGTGTGTGAGCGTGGATGTGGTTCGTGGCTGTCCGCAGGGCTCCATCTGTGGTCCATTCATTTGGAACCTAATGATGGACACCCTGCTATGGCAGCTCGAACAGCGATTTAAATGTTGTGCGTATGCGGACGATCTGCTCATCTTGATTGAGGGGCAGTCAAGGGCTGAGATAGAGGCAAGTGCGGGGTCGTGCTTGCGCACTGTTTGTGATTGGGGCAACAGTGTCGGCGTCAGCATTGCAATGGACAAGACGGTGTCAATGCTGCTGAAAGGCAGATTGTCACCTAATCGACCTCCATCTGTAAAGCTTGATGGCGTTAGCTTGAGGTATGCATTGGAGGTTAAATACCTCGGCATTACCATCGGCGAAAGGTTGAGTTTTACTCCTCATTTCGCCTGTCTCAAGAGTCGATTGCTAAGTGTGGTTGGTCAAGTGCGCCGAATTTTGCGGAATGAATGGGGCCTCAGCAGGCGTTCTGTCCGAACCATATACAATGGCCTTTTTGTTGCTTGCGCAGCATTTGGGTCATCTGTATGGTATAGGGCAGCTTCGACTGCTGTTGGCAGAAAGAAAGTGCTGGCTTGCCAGAGGGTGACTATGCTAGGGTGTTTGCCTGTGTGCCGCACTGTCTCAACTGAGGCAATGCAGGTACTGCTAGGAGCAGCCCCTCTTGATCTTGAGGTACGGCGTAGGGCCATACTCTTCAAAATCAAGAGGCGGCTGCCATTGCTGCAGAATGAATGGTTAGCTGATAGGAGATGTGGAGAGCTTAGGGCTTTTTGCATGTAAAAGTTTGCTAAATGAGTGTGTTCTGTCTGACTGGCAGGTCAGATGGGATGCTAGTATGAATGGAAGGACTACTTACGAATTTATTCGTGATGTCACGTTTGTCCGCGATCGGCCGGACTTTGGTTTCAACCTTAGATCCGGGTTCCTTTTGACTGGTCACGGCTCTCTTAATGCATTCTTGCATAGGAGGCGCCTCAGTGAGAGTCAGGAATGCCATTGTGGCTCGCGCGAGGAGACATGGAAACATGTTCTATGTGAGTGTCCGCTGTATGAAGATCTCAGAGATCTTAGTGCGCTAGGTGTGGTTGAGGTTAGTGGTGGGTTTGACGTAAGTCAAGTGCTCTCCACTAGTGATAGGGTTAATAGGTTGAACGAGTTTGGGAGGACTGCTTTTTCCAGACGGCGCCTGACAGTTCAAATTGATAGTCCAGGTTGAATGTGTGCGTGAGTGAGGGATGGGGGTAAGAATGATGATGGATGAATAAAATTTAGATAGATATCGTGTTGTCCACGGGTGGGTAAATTGGGGCCACCAGTCCCCATGCATCATGGTGCTAAAACTGGAAGTGCTTCTCCCTTTGGGTGCACGAACCTGACCAGAGGACTTTTCTGGTACCACAGGCAATTGGGATAACAGAGACGGCCTCAACTCTCTGCCCTTTTGTCAAGCCCTTTGGGGTGTTGGGGACATAAGCTGGCTGCAGTTTTCGCAGTTTGATCAATGATCAATTATTATAAGCCGCTTCTGCGGAAGAGGAAGGAATAGTCCTCGCTCCCACCAGTGAGAAAACCACGACCATGAATCGTGGTGTATACTGTTCCACCTGTGAGTTGGCGTTTTGTCAACTTGCGCTCTATTCCTAACAGCTATGTTCAATGACTCGTGGGCCACCAACCCGTAACTGTTTTGGAGTTTAAATTGGAAGTGTCCTTGCAGGCACGAAGCTTGACCGGAAGCTTAATCTGGTACCACGGGAGCCAGAGCCCACGGAACTTGTTCCGCCTGGCTGTGGTGCGGCCCTTCGGGGAGTATCGTGGTGGCTGTGGTTTAACACCCATTTGCGGGTAGAGTCTCGCAAGGGGCTCGACGTGGAGTTGCGTTTCAACCGGGTGCCGTGACCCAGAGATCGGAAGAGGTATAGGTAGGCCTCGCTCCTCACCAAGGAGGGAGTCACGACCATGCAGTAGTGGCTCCAATTGGTACCTTTGGGACTTCTTTGAAGTACCATTGTGGACGTTGGTTGACGTTTCAACCCTGTGCTTGGCACCGTGGGATTAAGCCATCGCGGCAGGAGCTCACGTAAAACCACCATTGACTTTAATGTCCCTATCTACTTCTCTGGAAGAGTTATTTCTCTGGCAGACGTGCGTGTTCGATTGGTTTGAGTGAGTGTGTGAGCGTGGATGTGGTTCGTGGCTGTCCGCAGGGCTCCATCTGTGGTCCATTCATTTGGAACCTAATGATGGACACCCTGCTATGGCAGCTCGAACAGCGATTTAAATGTTGTGCGTATGCGGACGATCTGCTCATCTTGATTGAGGGGCAGTCAAGGGCTGAGATAGAGGCAAGTGCGGGGTCGTGCTTGCGCACTGTTTGTGATTGGGGCAACAGTGTCGGCGTCAGCATTGCAATGGACAAGACGGTGTCAATGCTGCTGAAAGGCAGATTGTCACCTAATCGACCTCCATCTGTAAAGCTTGATGGCGTTAGCTTGAGGTATGCATTGGAGGTTAAATACCTCGGCATTACCATCGGCGAAAGGTTGAGTTTTACTCCTCATTTCGCCTGTCTCAAGAGTCGATTGCTAAGTGTGGTTGGTCAAGTGCGCCGAATTTTGCGGAATGAATGGGGCCTCAGCAGGCGTTCTGTCCGAACCATATACAATGGCCTTTTTGTTGCTTGCGCAGCATTTGGGTCATCTGTATGGTATAGGGCAGCTTCGACTGCTGTTGGCAGAAAGAAAGTGCTGGCTTGCCAGAGGGTGACTATGCTAGGGTGTTTGCCTGTGTGCCGCACTGTCTCAACTGAGGCAATGCAGGTACTGCTAGGAGCAGCCCCTCTTGATCTTGAGGTACGGCGTAGGGCCATACTCTTCAAGATCAAGAGGCGGCTGCCATTGCTGCAGAATGAATGGTTAGCTGATAGGAATGTGGAGAGCTTAGGGCTTTTTGCATGTAAAAGTTTGCTAAATGAGTGTGTTCTGTCTGACTGGCAGGTCAGATGGGATGCTAGTATGAATGGAAGGACTACTTACGAATTTATTCGTGACGTCACGTTTGTCCGCGATCGGCCGGACTTTGGTTTCAACCTTAGATCCGGGTTCCTTTTGACTGGTCACGGCTCTCTTAATGCATTCTTGCATAGGAGGCGCCTCAGTGAGAGTCAGGAATGCCATTGTGGCTCGCGCGAGGAGACATGGAAACATGTTCTATGTGAGTGTCCGCTGTATGAAGATCTCAGAGATCTTAGTGCGCTAGGTGTGGTTGAGGTTAGTGGTGGGTTTGACGTAAGTCAAGTGCTCTCCACTAGTGATAGGGTTAATAGGTTGAACGAGTTTGGGAGGACTGCTTTTTCCAGACGGCGCCTGACAGTTCAAATTGATAGTCCAGGTTGAATGTGTGCGTGAGTGAGGGATGGGGGTAAGAATGATGATGGATGAATAAAATTTAGATAGATATCGTGTTGTCCACGGGTGGGTAAATTGGGGCCACCAGTCCCCATGCATCATGGTGCTAAAACTGGAAGTGCTTCTCCCTTTTGGGTGCACGAACCTGACCAGAGGACTTTTCTGGTACCACAGGCAATTGGGATAACAGAGACGGCCTCAACTCTCTGCCCTTTTGTCAAGCCCTTTGGGGTGTTGGGGACATAAGCTGGCTGCAGTTTTCGCAGTTTGATCAATGATCAATTATTATAAGCCGCTTCTGCGGAAGAGGAAGGAATAGTCCTCGCTCCCACCAGTGAGAAAACCACGACCATGAATCGTGGTGTATACTGTTCCACCTGTGAGTTGGCGTTTTGTCAACTTGCGCTCTATTCCTAACAGCTATGTTCAATGACTCGTGGGCCACCAACCCGTAACTGTTTTGGAGTTTAAATTGGAAGTGTCCTTGCAGGCACGAAGCTTGACCGGAAGCTTAATCTGGTACCACGGGAGCCAGAGCCCACGGAACTTGTTCCGTCTGGCTGTGGTGCGGCCCTTCGGGGAGTATCGTGGTGGCTGTGGTTTAACACCCATTTGCGGGTAGAGTCTCGCAAGGGGCTCGACGTGGAGTTGCGTTTCAACCGGGTGCCGTGACCCAGAGATCGGAAGAGGTATAGGTAGGCCTCGCTCCTCACCAAGGAGGGAGTCACGACCATGCAGTAGTGGCTCCAATTGGTACCTTTGGGACTTCTTTGAAGTACCATTGTGGACGTTGGTTGACGTTTCAACCCTGTGCTTGGCACCGTGGGATTAAGCCATCGCGGCAGGAGCTCACGTAAAACCACCATTGACTTTAATGTCCCTATATACTCTCCGCAAGGGGCGTGATGGTAAGGCAACATCATGACGGGTGTGACAATCCCGCGGACCTCTGTCGGTACTCCCAAACCGAGCCTGGCGGGGCTAAAAAGGGAGGAGCCCACCGAGCTATTATCGGTACCACGGGAAGAACAGTTTGCCCAGGCTGTTCTCATTGCGGTTGGCCCCCTAGTGGGAGATCGTGGTGGCTGTCGTTGATACCCACATCGCGGGTAGTCACTTAACAGTGTCTCGGCGTTGAAGTTCGTAAATTACCTTTCGGTGCTGTGACCGATAGATCAGCAGAGGTTCTTAGATTGACCTCGTTCCTCACCAAGGGGGAATTGTACACCCGACCAGTGTGCTTTTCGAATTGGTACCAGGGGACTTCGGTCACCCTGGGGCGCCAGTCTGGAGTCACCACCCAGACTCATTGTATCGTTATGCCCTTTTCAGGGCGTACAGGGTACCGTGGTTTTAAGCCTACCTTTGGCACATACCACGTTAAACAAAAAATTTGAGTGATCAGATAATATCTGTCCCTATATACTCAGTGACGCGCATGAATGTCGGACGTGTTTTCTGTGCGGTCCCGAAAATAAACTCGAGTGTTCGTTTTTGTTTTGATTCCCCAGCGGAGCCCCAACATTTTGTCCACAGAAGTCTCACTTCTGTGCGCAAGTAGCGGTAAACGCTGATAAGACTGTCGCCAATCTTCGTCGCGAGCGCGTAGACAAGGCCATAAAACCTTGTGTCGGTGTGTTTCGTGCGTGTGTGCGTGCGTTGCGAAAACGTAAACAAAGCGGTTGTTTCGTTTTGTGCCTGCCAGACATTGACAGTGTGCGTGCGGTGTGTGTCACGGCTACGGTTCGTGTCCGCGCTTGTGTGGCAACCAGCTTTTGACAGCTGTGTGCGCGCGTTCGTGTCCCGACTAAGTGGTTTTGAACTTCGCTAAAAGTTCAAATAGCCAAATCCAGAGGTCGCTTCTCCCCGGTTCGTGTCCGTGCTATCGTTTTGGGTTGAGAAATCAGCTAAAGCGATAGCCGCAGCTCAGTAATGAGCGAAACACCGACGCCGGGTGAGCTGAGCCGCTCTTCGAGCATGGCCAGCATAATGAGCGAGGGTAGCTCGAAAAGTACCCGGAAGCGAGGCAAGGGGAAGAAGAAGGGCAGGAGTACCCCGGTGCCAGACGAGTCGCCAGAGTCATCGCTGACTTGGGACCCGAAGCGGGCAAACTTGGATGACGAAGCGTCGTCAAGTTCACGCCAGGCCAGCACCGGTGCCCCCTTTGCCTTTGTGGCCCCCGCCGCCCCCACTGCCGACCCCCTTGCCTCCACCTCTGCCGCCGCTGCTGCTGCTCCTTGCGCTGCCCCTGCTGCTGCCCCTGCTGCCGTCCCCTCTGCTGCTGCCGCTGCCCGCCCTAGGGCTGACGCTCCGCGTTGCAACGCGACGAGCATAGTCGCGCAGGGTGCGTCGGCCGTGCTCGCTGAGCTGTCTGCGGTGCAGCTGAGTGTGAAGGACGCCGTGTTCCGTGGAGGAATGGAGCCGGAGGCCGCTCACGCCGTTCACGCGGCGATTGCGCGCTACGACGAGCTAGTCGTAGCGATGCTGCTGCAGAACTCTGCGTTGGAGATGGCCTCGCAGGTGCAGGCTGCAGCTGCCCAGCCCCCCGCTGCCCCATATTACGCTGCCCCTGCTGTCCAAGCTGGGCCCATCGCTGCCCCGCGGCTCAACAAGCCAGTTGAGACGTGGTCCGCGGTGGTGACCAGCAAGGACCCTGCCGTCACAGGTAAGCAGGTGGCAGAGAAGATCCGGAAGGAAGTCGCTCCGGCCCTAGGCGTCCGAGACCACACTGTGCGCGAGCTGCGTCGTGGTGGAGCCGTCATCCGCACACCATCGGTGGGCGAGATGAAAAGGGTGGTCGCAAACGCGAAGTTTGCCGAGGTTGGACTGGAAGTCCAGCAAAACCGGAGCCCAAGCCCTAGGATCACTGTGTTCGATGTGGACACCAGCATTTCCCCGGAAGATTTCATGGAGGAGCTTTATGCCAGTCATTTTAAGGAGCAGCAGACGATGGCAGCCTTTAAGAGAAAAGTCCACCTGGAGACGAAACCGTGGTCGATCACCGATGGCGAAAGTGTCAATCTGACGCTTGAAGTAGACGAGAGCGCGCTGGCCGTACTTGAGACCGGACGGGTCTACATCAAGTGGTTCTCGTTCCGCTGCCGGTCGCTCGTCCGCACCTATGCTTGCCATAGGTGTGTGGGATTCGACCACAAGGTGTCTCAGTGCCGATCGAAGGACGTCACATGCCGTCAATGTGGCGACACTGGCCACACTGCCGCGAAGTGCACCAAGCAGGTGAGCTGCAGAAACTGCAGACAGAGGAGGCTACCCGACGGGCATCATATGCTCTCGGGGACGTGCCCCATCTACGCTGCCGTGCTAGCGAGGGTGGCGGCTAGACATTAGAAATGTTTAGTCTCATCCAGGCAAACTGTGGTCGTGGCCGAGTCTCTACGATTGAGCTTGGAGTTCGCATGCGCAACTCTGGCCACTCGATCGCGCTTGTGCAGGAGCCCTACGTGGACAAAGGAGGAAGGATTACGGGTCTCCCATCCGGGATGCGCGTATATACTGACCTCCGGAAAAAGGCTGCCATCATCATCGATGATCCAGATGCCATTTGTATGCCAATCGAACCGCTGATCACCGAGTTTGGCGTATGCGTGAGCGTCACTGGAAGATTTGGCTCTATCTTCCTGAGCTCCGCATACTGCCAATTCAACACCGACCTGGAGCCGTACCTCGAGTACTTAGATGCAGTGCTGCTGATGGGCAGCCGCACTCCTGTCATCTTTGGCCTTGACGCGAACGCAGTATCCCCCATGTGGTTCAGTAAGCTTTCCGAGCATGCTCGGGGGCACGAGAACTACAGGAGGGGTGAGCTGCTGTGTGAGTGGTTACTCAGAAGCCGAGCCAGTGTACTGAACGAGGCCAGTGAGGTTTACACGTTCGACAGTCGCAGAGCCCAAAGCGATATCGACTTTACGATCGTCAACGAGGCAGCGTCTATGTGGGCCACATACGACTGGAGAGTGGACGAATGGGATCTGAGCGACCACAACATTATTTCTGTTGTGGTGACGCGTGACCCATCAGACACAGTTGAGAGCTTTGCTCCTGTGCCGTCCTGGAATCTCCGAAATGCGCGTTGGCGATTGTTCGGTGAGGAAGCGGTGAGAATGGCAAACGAACTGCCAGAGAACTTCGAGGAGACGCCATTGGACGACCAAGTGACTGCAGTGCGCTCGCTCTTACACGAGTTGTGCGACCGAGTTTCATCTGAAGCTCTACGTGGAGTTGCGTATCAACCGGGTGCTGTGACCCATAGATCAGCTGAGGTGTTAGATAAACCTCGCCCCTCACCAAGGGGCATTGTCATGCCCGACAATCTGACTTTCAAATTGGTACCTAGGGGACTCAGGTCTCCTAGGGGCGCTAGTCTGGCGTCACAAATCCAGACTCATCGTGCCATATGCACATTTATGTGCGTATTCGGGTACCGTGGTTTTAAGCCTACATATGGCACATACCACGTTAACTAAAACCTGAGCGATCAGATTTATTCTGTCCCTATATACATCTAATTAGTGACGCGCATGAATGCCTTAACGACGGACGTGTGTGCGCATCGTTGAAAAAGTTATTTTTCGCTGTTAAAAATTCGCTTTGTCCAAGAGATAGCGGTAAATCGCTTATCTTGTGGTAATCGCGCATTCTCTTTTGTGCTATATTTGTAGGAGTTGCTGGGCAGTGTTAAGTAAACAAGCTCCTGTGCGTGTTATCTCGCTAGCGGTTTTCCTTGCGTGTGTGTGTGTGTGCATTTCTGTTTGTTGGTAAAAACAAAACAGCAGCACACCGGTTGGTCATGGCACCACCGAAGAAGAAGCTGTCGGAGCAGTCGGCGTCGACGTCTGCGTCGGCGCTGGAGCTGCGGTCGACGGCAGCGTCGACATTGGTGAGAGGTGGCACGTCGTCGGACGATGACGCCCCGCTATGCGAGAGAAAGAGGCCGTCGCGGCAGCTGAGGAGGACAGCCTCTGAGGCTGCTGTGAGCTAGCCTGGAATGGATGAGAATTTGCCGGTGAATGACGGTGAGTTGAGTGAGGGGGAAGTTCGTGTGGGCTCCCATGGCAACCTTCGGGCTAGCCTGGGTGTAAGTGTGAGTGAGGAGATTGTCGGTGTGGAATCGGAGAGTAGGGCTGCGGCTGATGTTGTCCCTCCTGCTGAGGCGCTGTCTGTTCCACGTGTCGGGAATAAACGGTGCCTATGAAGCAAAAGGGGGAGCATTCGATTCCAAAGATGAAGGCCATCAGTAGGAATTTGCTGAAGGTGGCTCTAGGCAGTGGACTCGAGAGCGAGCTGGTTTGTGGTCTTTTGGACTTTTCAAACAAGTATGAGAAGCTCATTTTTTCGCTGATAGCGGAAAATGAGCGCCTAAAAGGGCATTTGGAGGCCGGCCCTCGTGTTGCTGTTGGACATGCTGGGCATGCCCAGGGTGCCCAAGCACCGCTTCCGCCGGTGGGTACGCCCAGACTTGGTCCATTGGTGGCTCCGCCCCCTCTGGAGATGCCTCGGCCAGTCGAGACCTGGTCCTTGGATGTCCGCAGCAAGGCTGCCGGTAAAACCGGAAAGGACGTTGAGGTGGTTGAAAAGGTGTTGAAGGAGGTGGGACCAACTTTGGGAGTTCGGACCTCTGCGAGACGGTGGGGCGATTATTCGCACCCAGTCAGTGGCGGAGCGGAAGCGTATTGTGGACAATACGAAGTTGTTGGCCAAAGGTGGTAGTCATTGGCGTTCATTCGCAGATCACTCCTGACGAGTTCATGGGTGATCTGTTTGAGATGAACTTAAAGGACAAGATGTCTATCAAGGCCTTTAAAAAGGGCGTCAGGCTGGTCACCAAGCCCTGGGCTGGAGCCGTTAATGCGAACGTCGTTCTGGAGGGAGCTGGCCCTGCCATGCAAACTCTGTTGGACGCCGGACGTTGTTACGTGAAATGGTTCTCGTTCAGAGTTCGGAGCTTCGACCCGGTTGTGGGCTGCTATCGCTGTCTCAGTTTTGACCACAAGATGGCACACTGTAGGGCGACACAGGACGCTTGTCGTCGCTGTTGCCAGCCGGGACACCGTGCAGCGCGTTGCAGCAATGCAATGTTCTGCCGGATGTGCGATTTCCGTGGGGGGTCGTCTGGGCATCTTATGATGTCTGAGGCCTGCCCGGTGTATAAATCGATAGTTGCTCGAGCGAATGCCCGCCATTAAATGGCTAGCATTCTACTTCAGTTGAACTGTCAGGGGTCGTATGCAGTAATGTGTGAATTGGGGGAAATGTTATGTGAAAGAGGCAGTGTAGTGGCCCTGCTTCAGGAACCCTACGCAACCAATGATTGTGTAAGGGGATTGCTAGCTCCTATTCGGGTATTTCTTGATAGCAGGGATTGAGTGCACTTTAGTGAGCTCAACTTAATGAGGGTTGTATGGGTTGAATTATAATTCTAAGCGATAAGCTCCAAACTCATTTTCAAAATTACACATAACAAAGTATAAACAGCGTGACTTTACACTTTTGCAAAATCTGCTCCCAAAGTCGAAAAATGGGCGGAAAACTGTTGAATGCTACTTTTTTGTTTTTCATCCAATCAGGTGCAAACTCAATTTCAAAGATCTTAATGAAAATTCAACAATAACTGCATACCATTTTTCGGAAAATTCACCCTTTGGGTGGAGAATGGGTGGTCAAGGACGTATGGAGGAAAGTATAGTACCCAGCGACTAGCTCCAAACTCATTTTCAAAACTACTCGCAAATAAATACGAAATAGGTAATTTTCAAATTTAGGAAAACCTATTCCTAAAGTCGGAAAACTGCTAAATGTAGCTTTTCAATTTAAAAAAAAAACTTTTCGTTTTCTTTTCGATCGGATTCAAGCTCATTTTCTAAGCTCTATTTGGAAATTCCAAAAAAATTATGTTCACTTTTGTTGGTAGTTTGGAGCAATTTTTAACTTTCTCTTGATTAAATTTAAATTCATTTTCAAATTTACACATATGGAATACACACAAAATATGGAATTTGTGAACTTTAAATATTGGAAAAATCGAATTCATTAGTCGGAAAATGTGCGTAAGAATGTTGTGTGAAACTTTGTAGTTCTCAATCCGAACAGGCTTAAACTCATTTGTAAAGATCTATAAATAAGTTCAACAATGACTGCTTGCCATTCTTCCGGAAAATTCACCAATCTGGATGGGTAATGGGTGGTCAAGGTTGTATGGGCGAATAATTAGCTCCAACCTACTTTTCAAACCTACACTTAAATAAATACGGAATAGAACCTAGAATCTTTGAAAATGTATTTTATGAGCTACATTCAAAACAAGAAAGAAAGTCTTTCAAGCCCGACTATAGCATACTCTGTACCAACGAAATTATAAGCTCAGCATATATTTCGATGCTGCAGTAGCAACTGAAAGCAGCGCTGCTTCTGCGCTGCAGCAGCGAACAGTCTTTTGATCATAACTCGAACGCCGCTCATCCAATCTTCACCATTCCTTTGGCTGATCGATAAGTTATCCTTATTATTAAATATATCTAGAAGGAACAACCCACCTATCTTTAAATCTGTAGTAGATATGCCGTTTTTTCTAAATTGCGGGGGCGGCAGGGGTCGTGGCCGAAATTGAAAATAAACTTGATCTGCCTGCAGACATAAGAAGCATATGTCCCATACATGTCAAACCTCTATCTCCTACCATCTCTGAGATCTGTGCGTTCATACGGACAGACAGACAGACGGACATGGCTATATCAACTCGGCTGTTGATGCTGATCAAGAATATGTATACTTTATAGGGTCGGAGATGCTTCCTTCTTGATGTTAGGGACTCCGGAGTGACCAGAATGACTTAACATCATTGTGATTGCTTGATATTATGTTAGAATTAAAGAACTCGACTATTTTTATATTATTTGCAATTTAAACAATCCTCGTCTTAGTAGTCAGATGGGTATCGGGCGATATATTTGTCCCGCGACCATCTCTAATTTCTCTCTCTCAATATTGTGTATGTCGGAAAGGGAAGGGGAAAAATGAGAGCGTCCCAGTTAGCTGCAAGAATCCAATTGGATCTAATGAGCTAGCCATAGCTGTTAGGTTTTGTATAGGATTTTGTTGTTGGAATTACTCAGACAATATACTTGCAGATTTAATTCATTTAAAAGATGGAATTTATGGCTGGGCGGGTCATCACACCCACAACGTCCAATATGAATCGTTAAATAAAAATTTGTCCTAAAATATTGTTGGCTATCACTTTGCTGTAAAGCCGTATGAGTTTTGCCGCTGCAGGAGCAGCCCAGATATATTGAATTTTCGTTTGCTCATATCTTTACTACCGTTCATCCGATCTTTACCATTCCTTTGGCAAATCGAACAAACATTTTTATTAGAAAATATGTCCAGAAGGATCGAACCTTTCTTCTGGATGTTACATACTTTTGCACAAACTTATTATACTCTATGTACCTTTGGTACAGAGTATAAAAAGTACGGAATACGTGACTCTAAATAGTTTTAAAATCAACCCACAAATTTACAAAATATGCGGAAAGTTGTTGTATGCCACTGTTTTGATCTTCATTTGATCAGCTCCATGAACATTTTGAAAGCATCACATTATAAAATATTAACAGCATGATAAATTGGTAACAAACTGATGCAAAGCGAGCGAAGCCGCTGGTAAATAAAGCTAGTAAAATTATAAATTAATAGTAGTTTACTTGGGTGTGGGCGGATTGGTTGGAGGAGTAGTTTTATTGCAAAACAAAAATAAACCGAAAAGCCATATTAATATTCTACATTTTTGTGCCAAATTTGAACGCTCTAACTTTAAAATTAGACTTTATGCAAAAATTTCGGACTTCTTGCCCACAGTGCAATGGTACATTTTTGGTCGGTGAACAGAATGTGACCTTCCCATGGATGCATGAAATGTCCTTAGGCTGGTAAGCGAATAAATAATGGAAAAATGGAAAAAATTTCGGAAAAATTTAAGAGCTTCCGAGGCGGAAAGCCATCGAATACAGACAATTTTTATTGTATACTGGCCAAGTCGGCTTAAAACCATTTGTTTCAGATGAATGTTTCTACCATATTCTACTGTTTATGTGTGCGTATAGGTTTCTATTGGCAGATACATTTTTGAACAATTCTGTCCTTGCAGCACAATTGAACACTTCATTAATCAATTTAATCAAGTGTACCCGGTTGAATCCACAATATGCTCCACTTAGTGGACCGTATTAAAGAGTTGGGTCCCATAAATAGTTTTACTGCTCATAAATTCGAAATCTTTCTACAACAAATAAAGAATTTAATACTTTTCCCAATAGCCAAAATAAATTTTCGAGCAGATGGCAAATTAATTTTCGGGCTATATTCCCAAATTATTGGTTATTGGTCCAAAATTTGACAGACATGGAAATATAATCAAGTACATTTTCGAAGATTTTCCATTGTCACACAATTTACCCAAAAGCATTTGCTGTCCGGATACGCAATTAAAATTGCTAAATTGGAAGACGGTATTTTCTTTCGAAGTGGTCGCCGATTTGAAAATACGCACCAATACTTTGAGCTTAGCATCCAAAGCAGAAGCTTGGGGGTTCTCTCGACAGATGGACAACTCTTAAATGAAATTGAAAGTTATCCCATGTCATGGATCCGGCTATCTTCGTCGGCAATGGGGGAGTTCCAAAAGTAAATGCCGTAGACCACAGCTCGAGGCTTATTCAATTTTAATTATGTCACGGGTTGAGTTAGTATTAAGGGGAAGCCTATTATTTAACTTGGAAAGGCTTAAAAGGGGTATTAGAAAAGTAGAATAGACGAGAAAAGAAAAGCAAGGAAAATAAAAGAAAATAGGACTCAGAAGGACATCACTTGTTTAGGCCAATTGGTGTTGTGTAGCGGCCTTCTTCCCCCACCCCACCATGATCGTCAAAGGCAGATACGAACCGAAGTTCATTGGTGATCCCTAAAACAATTAAGTGTTGTTCATTTTATCCCATGGCAGCTCATCAGGATTTACGGAATAAAAGGGTTTTCATTATACTTCATTATAAATTTAATGGGGGACTTAATAGATTTTCTTTAGGCTAGGCATAATTAATACTAAGGGCTAATAGGGCTAAAGGCCACGCTAATCTTAAGGAACTATGCTTAAGCTCCGATTAAACCATACCAGATTTAGATTTGGAAATTAACTGTAAGAAAAACTTTATCTAACCTAGGCGCAAGTGAGATTGAGCAAGCGTGGCTGAAAATTAGAGGTTAGTTGACAATTCGCCATTTAAAAATAATTAATAATATTGAAATTCAATTGGAAAATAATATAAAAATATAAAAAAAATATAATATAAGTTCCTTCAGAGGTGAGTCATGAACCAGGAAGTGTTTCATTAGCGAGGTACCACTGTACTCAGCCAGAACGGCTGCATTGTGCAGGGTCAAGAATTTGGTTTTCAGCTAGGCATTGGCACATAACTGTGAGCCGCGTTCTTGCTTTGTTTTGATTCTGTTCTTCGCACTTGCTTTACGGCGGTCCATGCCTGAGCTCGCACAAAGCTTGGTGGCTGCTTGGACAACAATTTCTCTTCCAAAGATTAGGTTTGGGCAGACCGCGGGAGTGACATTCTCTTAGAGGGCGGCGGTCATTTGTCTTGGTTGTTTTAGTGGGTGGGTGAGGTGACTTGCTGGTCGTTCACTTTCTCTTTCATTGTTTTAAGAGAGAGATCACATCATATGCATCAAAAACAAATTTCGCAAGAGTAAGGGGGGGGGGGGCGTGCGTCTTAGCTTAACTGCTCGCGTACTCTTTTGAAACGCCCTAGGTTTTAACACCACATACATACATTGCCCATGTATGTATGTATGTTGCCCCACTTACACTCAGGGAAAAATCGCATAGTATAACCAAACACAATCAATCATATTTGATTTAACTGTGCCCCTTTTGTATTAAAATGATTTAATAACCACTTTGAATTGACTAAAAACATGTTAAATCGGCGAATTTCAGTTACCCCTTTTATATTCCCCATGCAGGGAATTCCAACTTGAGAACTACAAGCAGTCTTATTTTTGCAAAATGCCAGAAAGATATTTATAAATAACTGTGGGCTATTCAATATAAGTAGAATTTTAGCCATCGATCAGCCAGCATACGCAATGGCACAACTGGTTGAGACGCCATTCCAATCGAGTTCAAGTCAAGTCCAGAGGTCCCGAGTTCGAGTCCCACCACAGAGTAGGTTTAAAATTAACATAATTCGAAGTTTTTCAGAACCAAATCTAAAAGAATTCTAGCTCCTGGGACTGGGACTCCATTACAAACAAAATTGAGTATATCGAAAAGAGATGTGGTGTTGTCTGGCAAAATTATTAAATAAAAAATAGTTTTTAACTATTTCCATGTTAAATTTAACTATTGCCAATATTAAATTTGAAGTGTGCACTTCTTATATATACGAATTCCATATTTAACGCTAAATCATTGGTGAAAATATTCAAGTCAAATTGTAAATATTATTGTATTTTTCCCTGAGTATACTACTTAGTTGGATCCAACGGCGAAAGATCTTTCTCCGGCGATCAGCTGTAGATTATTAGTTGCAAAGAGTTGAAGTTTACTTTTAAGTTAAATAAGCGACACGACAAAAGCACCCATGCCAAGATGGTTCCACCACACATCCAAAGAACCGAAAATAATCTAAGAGAGACTTCTCCCTTACACTTTGCTTTTGGCGCCACACTGCACTACACTCGAGGGTGCCTTTTGGCGGGTTTTTCACAGCACTGTGTTGCATTTGTGTTTTTTCCTTGGGTTTGTTTTGGCCATTTCGATAGAAATATCGATTGATCTTGTCGAAATTCACATGCACGTGTAGGTATGGGTGTGAGAGGAGCTTTTGGCACCAAAGCGCCCTCTAGCTTTGCAATTTGCCAAGCGTGGTCGGTAGAGAGAGATGGGTAAGTTGTCACAGCCTGGAGTGAGCCGACCGTCAAGACTCCTACGTTAGGGCAACTCTTAAGATTGAATAGATGCAGGAGGGGCGGGTACGTTGCCGGTAAAACCACCAAGACCGGGTCACCACGCTTGCCGTCAGATGGCGCCGTTCGTCCGATAGGGAACTTTGTTTGAATTTTTGTGTTTAGCCGTTTTGTGTTAGTGAGGATTTTGCATTTGTAGAGATGGTACGCGCTGAGGGGTAGGGTCAAGATCCCGCCCTGAATTAAGACGACTGACTAGCCGGTGCCAGCCCAAAAGAGCAGTGTCCGTAACAACTGATCTCTTTATTCGCTGGCGGTTGGATTCCAACTGGTGGAGCTTAGCCGGGGTAAATAACTCTGCTGCTGGTTGGGAGGTAGGGCTCTGGGACTAGCAGCTGGGGACCCTAATTTTCGGGAGAAAAATAAACCACGAAGGAAATAATAAGCGTGGAGCCGGTGAAGAGTGGAGTTAGGGAATGGTTACCGTATGCTGGCACTGATCGCTAGCTTGCAGTGTGTGGCGACGGTAATTTAGTAAAAGAACGTGGCTAGTAACTGGCGAGGCCAGCAGCTTGCCTTGCCCGGAAATATAAGGGCCCTAGGGCTGTATTTCCGATTACTTAATCGAATATTACCGAATGTTAAAACTACTAACTTAAGGTATCCGATATTTTCCATAAAGAAAATACTAAAATAATTCTAGCATTTGAAAAACGTTCAAACAGTATTCAACTACTATTGACCAGCAGCAACTAAATTCTTTTTTATTATTATTTATGTTTATGCCTTTTGGCTATTACTGAGCAAAAGCGAGCGGAGCAATTTAGAGTTGCCTACTTTCAGGCGAAGGACTTAGAGCTGCTAGCTTTTAGGCTTTGGACTTAAATTTTGCAGGACAAGCGCCTCTACATGTACCTTCCTTCTAGTTCAAATGAAGAAGTACTAATACCAACTCTGCACTTCATATTTTATTGAAAACGGGTTTCCTGCGGTTTATTATTAGACTTAGGGCTTTAATTTTTGAAACTGCGTTTTCGGGCTGCACGTTCTGTGGCCGCGCCCCTGGATCGGTTGGGCGGGAGGTGGGGGCAAGCAGTGTCCGGGATTCGCGCGTATTAATTGAAAAAAGCAGTTCCAGCAATAATAAAAAATAATAAAAATAATAACATCAGGCAACACGGTCCTTTTATAAAAATAGGTCGTAGGTCTCGCAGTCTCTCAGGGTGTAATTCTAAATTACCAAACATCAAGATCTGATGGACCATTCATCAACACAGATTCGTATTCAGCACACGATTATTATCTATAATCACCACCAACAATGTTAAAAATTGGAGAGAATTAATTTATGTTGCCTTGTGTAATCACAGTTAAAACGAACAGAGCATTCGCATTTGATTCGCTTGATGAAGAGACAAGGGATCGACTCGCTGTGATGAAGTCTAGACTGGACACTATCCAGCAGGATTTAAAGCGTTTGGATGAGCCGTCGGAGGCGAACTACAACATGACTTCGAAAATACTCGCGACGGTAAATCAAATGAGCGGGAAGTCATTAGGGGCCGAGATTGAGTTCCCAATAACGACTGTGAAGGGACTCGACTCAGTGGATTTAAAAAAAAAAGAAAATCAACCAAAATATGAATGAATCGAAACAATATATATCACAGCTCAACAAATACTAGGTCATTGGTGGCACTCGAATGAAATTTCTACCGTTCGACAGAGGTTTGCAAGCCGAATACATGTCAAATTGTAAAGTTTGTCTATGATGTGCATGTTCATGCTTTCTTATCTCTTTCTTTCTGTTCCATTTTGCTTTACTATCTCTTTTCAGGTTGAGAAATTCCGCTATTTGCTGCTGCCAGGAGGAATAATACCAAAAAACGGAAAACTCCATCAAGGTTTAAAAATGGAAATGAATTATGGCGGACGTTTTTCGAAGCAGGGTTTGAGCTTTTATTCAAGTTTGAATACGGCGTTATGTGGCAATTAAAGAAAAGCAACCCATAAATTGTGACCTCGAGCCGGCTAAAATCTGGCTATAGCTTTAACTATAAATCATTTACTAAAACTCTTTATTTATTTTTGCAGAATCTGAACGTGTCGATGGATGCACATTCGAGCAGTATGTGAAGAAAGTACTCCCTGGATTTGAAAAGTCAAAAAACCGAGCATACATAGTCAATTCTGATGCCAAACAACTTAAAGAAGCGGAATCATCATAAATATCTTAAAATAAGCGGTCGCTGGGTTCATAAAAGAAGTAAGAAAATAGGACACCGGAACATTGGAAAAATGTTTAAAATAGGTAGTAAGAAAATAGGATAACGGGAATTTGGGCCTGGCACAGTGGCGCCATCTGTTTGCAAGAAAGGTGAACATGATTTTACCGGAGCGCCATCCATGTGTAAGATATCAAAGTGAAGGATTTGATGGATTTTCAAGAATTTTTTTGATTTTGAAACAAGCAGTTGAACTAGGGAAGAATGATTATACTGTGGCGGCATCTGTTGGTAATATACCAAAGTAAAGGAAATAAAATGAAGGATATGATGCATTTAAAGAAGATTTTTTCAATATTGAAACAAGCAGCTCAAATGGGTAACAATGACTATGACGTCAACCGTGTGAAAGAAGTCGAAGTCGTGAAATGAATTATAAGAAGTCTACTCCAAATGAAATGGGAAGGCGGAGACATTGAAATGAAAATGTGAGCTCATGAGTAAAAGGTGAGGTTACATATCCCATTTTCTTACTACTACCCGCAAACATCGATTTTTCGCGTTTTAAGAAAATGAAATCCTCGTAGTGACACCACCAAACAAACCTGGCGATCGCAACAGTCCGATAACTCCACTTCAGGAAGACTCGTCTGACGCCACCCCCTCTTCAACCCAGACTGAGGATTCTAAGCCTGAGGGTGCCACCAACACCGCACAACAACACGAAGACTCCTTCGAACCCACGACAACGTCAACCCAAAAGCATCCTGATGACTGCAATAATACATCCCTTCTATTTGGTGACCAAGCCGCTGAATTTTCATATTCAAAAAACAGAGGGCGAGCGCAGTCCAATAACGGCTAATTGGTTATCAATCATCCACGAATGCGGACAAAGAGTATGTGTGGCCGAAATGGGTCCTTGCTTTTGTACTCGCAGACCAATATCATCGCAACAACTACTATCGGACAGTGCTGACGTTGTTATGGCTGAGGAAGAGAGTCATTCGACCAAAATTAAACGCTACATGCCCGATTCACAAGATAACGAAATTTTAGAATCGGTGCAATACTGTGAATACATGGAACGCTTCGCCGCCCCCAGTTCAGAAGATGAGGAATTACTTCATGTTGCAATCCAAGCTGAAAGAAGAGCTAGTCTTGGGTTACCGCCTACTTAATAATCCTATTTCATTATACCTACCGTATCACATTTAAAACATATAAATGAAGTATATAAAATTCAATAATCTGGTGATCGACATTTTTATTGGGCAGAAACATAAACTACCACACTTTTCACTTTCAGATTATACGAACACCCCGTCACCCTTGTCTATAAATTTTTTATGACCTCTTGTCAACCTTTTTATACCCTTGCAAAGGGTATTATAATTGTGGCCAAAAGTTTGCAACGCATAGAAATATTCATTTCCGACCCCATAAACCATATATATATTCTTGATCAGGGTGACGAGCTGAGTCAATTGAGCTTTGTCCGTCCGTCTGTCTCTCTGTCTGGTATAAAAACTTCGGCACAGCGGAAGTTAGCTTAGCTTTCTCGTTTTTGTCTCTCTTAATAACAAATCACAGAGGCAATACTCACTTGCTAATGTATTTAAAGGAACGGACGATTGTACCAGACTACAGTCAGTCTAAAATGGTTTTGAACTCCAAATACTTTCATCAGTCCACTTCAATAGTGATTCGGTGTTTCACGTTTACTCCAAAATAAAATAGAGCAACAGTGCATTGAATGAACAACATATAACAGAGACAAATACAAGACTTTACAAAATAATAATAAAAAAATTAAAATCATAAAATTCGTGCACTTGAACGAGAACAATTGAATAACAATTGACAGTATGAATTCATCAAAAGGTACTTGTGACTTGTGCGGTCGTACAAACAAAGACATTTATGCTGTAACTCAACCAACATCGTCCAAACGCAATCGAGAAACTGGAGATCTTGGGTCCCATGATGATGAGGAGCCCACAACTTCTAAACGAGCAAGTGCCATGAATGAGGTACTGATGCGTACATTACATAAAAAGCATCCAGTAATTCCTGATGCGGATTGCGATATATGTGGACTTAAAGTTAAAGCCAGCGCCTACAATACGCACTTGAGAACCAACTCACAGAGACAAAGTACTTAGTAGCTCAAATGGAGAGGAATTCGAATGTATTCTTAATGATTTCTGAAACACGATTCGCTGCTCCGACATTTAGAATACTAACAGATCAATCGAGTACCATTGATGTTAAAGAGTTCTATTGTCAAATTAAGGCTGATATCATCCAATTCTTTGACTTTTGTATGACAAAATGCAGATCAATTAAGTTTAGCGTGACTTTGCTTGGTGATATGTAAGACAAATCGATGATGGTAGAACTGCTGGATCAGTTAAACATTTTGGAACCCCATATACATCCCTGTACGAAGAAGAGCTGATCGAGAAACGGTTAACCACTGTGATCGACTACTTGGTTACAGCGAGCAGCGAATTCCAGGAAAAAGACTGTGGCTGGGCAATAAAATGTTTCAAATACGTGAAAATCAATATTGTTAAATTTGAAAATTTTGCTGCCAGTGAATAAATTCCATTACCCACAAATATAACGAAAAGAAATGCAACCATAAATGTCGAAAATGACGATGCTTATTGCTTTAAGTCGTGTCTTTTAGCAATGATTAAGTACCAAAGACTCGAGAGGGAGAACCTCCCAATTAATCAAAAGAAGGACAGAAGGAAACAAATTCCATGTAAGTTTGTCTATTTCATCGATATTGAAGCTGATTCGTTATGATGTATATATTCTAAACTTTACCGGAATTCAATTCCCAATAACAGTTAAAGGCTTTAAACTCTTTAAAAAATACAACCCAACATTTAGTATAAATGTGTATGAGTTGAAAAAATCATCCAAAATACCAAAATCAATATGTGCAATATGGCAATATGGTTTCGTCTGTCTAATAATGTTATTCAAGTGATGACAAAATACATTCCAAAACATGTGAAGCTTCATCGAGCTATGCCAAAAACGGTGAAACTGCAA
Organism: Lordiphosa andalusiaca; assembly: GCA_035044965.1. NCBI lineage: Eukaryota > Metazoa > Arthropoda > Insecta > Diptera > Drosophilidae > Lordiphosa > Lordiphosa andalusiaca. The sequence continues at coordinate 39,062 of JAWNNM010002619.1, forward strand.
GCTCCATAAATTGTGTGTCATCTTCAACCGCTCGACAAGTGGCGACTCGAGGGTGCAAGGCCACCTTATATAGAGGCCGCTCTGCCTTCGGCTCACGCCATGCTGAGAAAATGCCAAAACGCACTCGGGTATTTTGCTCGATAGCTTTTCGTCAACTATCGATAGCTGGAGTTGGGCTGATTTGTTGAAATAAATGTCGGCTACCTTTTTGAACCCTAACAGTGGGTTGTTTATTAATACTAATGAGCGGGACATCTTATGGAGCATCACGGTTCCTTATTACTGTAATTATACGCATTCAAAAGTAGGGACAATCAAGATTATCAGCACCATTCATCAATATTGTCATTTAAGCAAGGCTGCAAACCTTTAAAATAGTCCATGGGGTTCGGTCCGGGGGTTCGAACCCATTGTAAAATCCAAGGTTCGGTTCGCGGACCGGTTTTTGGAACCCCTGAACCCAAGGTTCTGGTTCGAACCTTGGTTCGCTTGCACATAAAATAGTTTGACTTTTGATTTATTATTACGTTGAAAGTGAAACATATATACCTTCTATCCATATGCTTAATCATAATGATCATTACTTAGTCATCTATACTAGCTCTTAAACCAGAAAGAACAAACTTAAGTATTGAAAATGATCGTTCAACTGATACCTGAGTTGCTGGTACAGCTAGTATAGTAAAAGCAATACTCTTGAAGTCTTCGGTGCTATGACCATTCCAAAATTTTAAAACATTTGTCGATGGATGTAATCTTGGAAAATTTTCAATGGAATCTATAACATCATTCACACATTTTATATTTGATATTTGTTTATTGCTTTCATAAACTTCTCGTCTTTGCAATCAGACGTTGAGTCATTTATTGTCGAATTTTGAAAACTCTCATTAAGAATGTTAAATTGGTGAACCGAACCTCATTTTTTGGAAAAGTGGTCCGGTTCGGGTTCAGGTTCGAGGAGCCAAAAATGTAAGGCGTATGGTTCATGGTCCGGTTCGCGAACCCCAAAAAATCCGAACCGAACCGGTTCTCAGGGGTTCGGTTCCGGACCGGTTTGCAGCCTTGCATTTAAGTTCACTCCCCTTCCTGCAATTCGGTTTTATTTTGGATTGTTTATGTGAAACAAATGTCGCAAATAACATTCGTTTTTGTAGTCATTTGTATTGAACTAGGTATGGAGATGGCTGCCAAATAGCTCCGAAATCTACCAGATTGAAACAAGTCCGAACCTCCAACCAAACCAAACCAAATCCGAACCTTGAAACGGACCTTGAACCTTTCCGAACCTAAAATTTCGATTTAGTGACATACACTACATTACATCGCATTGTTAATATTTTTTTACAAATCGGAATTTTACTTCGCAGTAAATTATATATTGAATATTCCAATGTGTGCTACTGACCAATTCCGACCCAAAAGCCACGTGATGCCCACATGATTTGGGGGAAATATTATATAAAGCATGGATTGCACCAAGGTTCGAACAAAAACCTTCTCCCAAAAATCTTTATCCTTAAATTTCCGAACCTTAACCATTGCTTTATTTTGGTTCGAACCAGTGATCGAGTATGTTTTTTGGATTGCAGCCCTGGTGTTAACTTTAACTTGTCGGGAAGATCCAAGATATATTTGTGTCTATAAATGCATGCAGTGTAATGAACAGTGTATAAAACACTGCAATAAGCTTCATTTCGTCTGCGGTTGGTAATGCATCTGAGAAAGTCAGAAGTCGCCTCTCAGCTGAACTCAAAAACCGATTTGTTTTTAAATGCGAAGCAGCAGCAGCAGATGTCGTCATTTAAAGTATTTTATCATTTGCCCTGCTGCAGATATCCGGCAGCAGCGCGAGTCGAAGTTTGCTGCTTTCGATTAGAAGCGCAAGTCGGGCTCTGATTCTTTCGGTAAGAAGTGCCGCTGTGACAGAAGTTGCTCTCCATTTTTGTACTGCTTCTGCATTTTGCATGCAACATCAAAATTATTATGGCTCCAACGACAATGCCATGTCAAGAGAGCGAGAGCGAGCGCGAGTGTGAGTTCGAACGGCACACATCCACACAAATCTCTGCTTATGTCTTTTTGTGTTTTTAGGAACTTTCAATGAATTTGTGGAAAATTTGACTGATCGTAAAGTGGAAATGTTTCACAGAGTGGGAGCATTATGGCTTGAATTGAATAGGAATGGCAGGTCAACTTATAAGGTTTTTTTTCAAGGTTTGCGTTGTTTGGTTTTTCCATTATATCTTTGTTACCACTAATTCGATGTGTGTAAAATATTTACACAATATAGAAGAATTCATTGACTTATTGCCAGCGAAATAAACTATGCCAACTTGGGTCGAGACGGCGCTGCTGCCGACTTGCAAAATCCGAATAGTTGCAGCTGTCGGTGACTTGCGATTCTGACACGATGAATGCTGGTGTTGAAGAGCTTTTTTCGAAAGTCGTTAGACCACTCAAACAAAAGATCAGCCTAGAATTAAGGTTAAGCAGTTCCTAAAGAGAAAAATTACCTTTAATTCAACTTTTAAGGCATTCTCTTTTACCTAAACGGTCAGATTTTGACCTATAAGACAAAGTTTCTGCCTGTTTTTGTTGAGGAAATGGTCGCCTATATTTAAGGCTACGTTTCCTAAACGTTTGATAAAACAGTAGAATCACTGTTAGCTTCAGCTTTCATCTGCAAGTAAGCTGCGTGGCTCAGATGTTAGAACATTTCCCCTGGAAGTGGGAGTTGCGAGTTCGAGTCCCACTTGAGACAAGTTTATATTATATTTGTTTTTTTTTTAAAAATCACTTTATTTCTTAACAATGCATTTGGGACCCCCGGCTGTACAAAGCACCTCTATAACATGTGGCACAGTTCAAATCTGAATACATATATTATATTAAAAAAATCCTTGTTAAAAAAGTGTATAACAAAAGAAAATATTAAAATTAATAAAAAAAAAATTACGCCCGCACTGGGACTCGAACCAACATCTTTAAAGTCCAAGATCTGCACTCTAACACCGGAGCCACGCAGATAATTAACAAATTAATGCGTAAGCTGACATTACTACACTACAAAACGTTAGGAAAAATTTACGTTGTATTAAGGTTACTATTTGCTCAACAATAAAATGACTGAAAATTTTGTAAGCTAAAATGCCTGCCAAATCCTTTGATGGAGGTATACAAATTTTTAAAATTTTTAGGAATTTTTGACCTTAAATTTAGGAACAAAATTCCTAACTTTTAGGCAGTTTTTTGCCTTATACCAAGGCAAAAATTGCCTAAAAAGTAAAGGTCATAAGCAACCTTAAAGTAAGGTTAAGATGTCATTGGCTCCATTTTTAGGCTTAATTACCATGAATTTAAGGTTATTTTTGTGGGATTGAGGCAATATATTTTTTTGGGTGAATATACTATATGGACTTTATGGGGTCAGAAATGCTTCCTTCTGGCTGTAACAAACTTTTGCACAAACTTATAATAATCTAAGAGAATAATTATTAACAGCATGATAAATAAATAATAAATTGATGCAAAAGCTAGCTAGTCTATATATATAAAACAAAGTGGGGTTGGATACACCACTTATAACTTAAGAACGGCTGGACGGATTTTCATTATTTCTGATTTGTTGGATTTGTACCGGCTCCGCCTAAGTGCCCTGTCTAACTGTGAAGTCCATATGTATGCTGAAGATCTTCAAATGTATGTTAGTCGTCCAATTAATCAGATGTCTGAATGTGTGAGTATATGTAATAATGAGCCAAGCCTGGTAAGTGAATGGGCCAGGAAAAACAACTTGCTGATCAACCCTTAAAAGTCAAAATGTTTGGTTCTATACAAAAAGCCTCTCACAACGAACTGTCTACAGAAACTCCAAATTGATAATAGTCCCATTTAACAACACATTATCTTGGGACGATCATATAAATAGTGCAATAGGAAAAACATGCAGAAAACTCGTATGGGAGCTATACGATATAGTCATCCTACTTGGCCAAAAATTTGTAATATTATGTGAAACAAACAAATACAAAATTGCAGGATGCTACCATTAAAAACAAAAAAGTTTTTTAAACTAAGTCTGTTTTTCAGACCCATCTTTTGTATGGCAGCTATACCATATAGTTGTCCGATTTTGATAAAACTTGATAGAATTATAAAAAAGCATAGAAAACCTACGATTACAAAATTTGGAGACGTTTCCATTGAAAAGAAAAAAGTTTTTCTCACTAAAACTAGTTTTCCGACCGATTATTCCTATGGGAGCTATGGGATATCCGATCCGATCGGCTCCGACATCAAAAAGAAGATTCTGTGCAAAATTTCAGCTCGAAGCTTCAAAACTGAGAGACTAGTTCGCGTAGAAACAGACAGACAGACAGACGGACGGACAAAGCTCAATCGACTCAACTCGTCACCCTGATCAAGAATATATATGGTTTAGGGGGTCGGAAATGAATATTTCTATGCGTTGCAATCTTTTGGGCAAAATCAAAATACCCTTTGCAAGGGTATAAAAACGACAACAAGACATAAATAAATTTAAAAGAAAAGAAGTTGAGAAAAATAACAGCAACAACAAGTTAATAATATGGATGCGAGAACGCCACAATTTTGGCCGGCTGGTCACTGGCAGCCAAGCAGCAGCCACCACCACCACCCCCACAGCAGCACCTCCCAACTGGACCAGCAACTTGGCCATGCCAACTCCAACAACAGCCATCCGGAGGAGCTATGCAGCCTCCAACACAAACGCCATCCAGCGCTATGGCTGCTCTTCACATAGAAACTTAAGATTGAGTATTGAAATATTGTGAACAAAAATGAATAAAAACGAAACAAAATGAAAAGAAGAAAGTTAAATTTGGTACTATTTTTACTTATTTATATTCCAGGACCTCTTTCAATCAGCAATGGGCAAGCCCTTGCTCTTTTTGCTCCCATTGCTCCCATTGCTCCCAAGAGCCACACACAGATGCTTGAAAAACTGCCTCGTCAGCCACAAGCTGTGTGCATGACATGCACAATTTGTTATTGTTGTTGTTGGGACTGCTCCCAAAATCAAATTTCGTGCGCACCGCTGCTTTACATATTCAAAACAACAAATGCATTTTTGTCCAACTGTGAATCTGTTTTGAATATGCATTTACAATTTACTGCAGAGCGACGAGCAAGTGCAGTTAGGATATGAACATCAAAACAAACGGCAGCTTACTGAGCGCCAAGCACAGATCAAAACAATCAAGTACAGGCAAGCATCCCTATAGTTAATTCATTCGATACTGGCATACTTCAAAAGTGCTTTACTTAATTTGTATTCATTAAAATACTTTCGTTATAAGTATGTTTCACTGTGCAAATGCACGGAAACAAATGGAGGCAGCACATATGTATGTATGTATGTAATGCAACATTTACACTACACTGAGTTTGCTATCGAAATCGTTATCGACACAGCAACGCTGAATAGGTACATTACATTAGCACAAGCGAATTATTCGATATTATTGTATCGATGGAACAAAATTACGGCATGATGATGCAATGTATGAATTGCGTCGGCTTTGACACCAGCCAATTGGAGCATCAAATCTCTTGTTAAATCATGCAACCGGTTTAAAATTAGTCGTATACCTATATTTATGTACATATAGACAACCAACCCCTTTCTCACCTTCATTTTAACTCATAATCATGTTTTTTGTCTGATGAATTCGATAAACCTTTAATTTTAAAATTTTGCGGCACCGGCTTTCAGCTGTTTTTGGTTCTGCTAGTGACGATATTTTCGCGATAGGCAGAAATGAGCAACAGTTATCGATTGTATCAAATAAACGCACATGCATCCAAATGAAACTCAACTTTTTGTCACCACTAGCGGCCCATACTTTTTGAATGGGGAAAAAGCTGCTTGTTGCAGCTTAACGCAAAACGCATAACGCACTCCTAGTGTAAATAGCCTATTAGATCCTTACTGAGCGCAAAGCAAAGAGAGGAGCTAATTAGAAAATAAAGGAATTGCATTCCGTTAGCATGCAAAGGCTTGCAACTTCTTCTCTTTTCTTATTAGAATCTCTATTTGCTTGGCGCTCTTACACATTAATTAGCGTTGTTTCTGATAACACGTTATGAAGAGCGAAGTATAGAGGCTGACAACGTTGTTGCTTATAGCACGTTATGTATAGCGAAGTCTGTTTTGACTTACTTCTATACAAATAGTGCATAAGTGCTATAAACATCGTTTCGTTTAGCACGTTATAATAAAAGGATGTATATATATATTTTTTCTATTCAAATATTTTATAGACGCTAATAACGTTGTTGCTCATAATTGCGTATAACACGTTATACATAGCGAAGTCTTCTTTGACTTATTTTAGATTTTAGATATAAATATATCTTCTTTTTACAAAAACAGCGCAATAACGCAATGTCAACTTTGACCGCAATGGCAACAGAGGCTTCAGACATTAATGGCGCGTTGGTGCCTCATCGCGTTGTTCCCATTATTGGCGATGGCGCTTGCCTTTTTAGGGCGATTTCTTATGTTTCATTTGACACACAGGAGTCTGCCAGCTTAATTCGGCAGCAAATATTAACGCATGTGGTTCAACAATGGAATCGTTTCAGAGAATATACCTTTAATCCACAAGGTAATAGTAATGGTACCTCAATACTATATCAGAACGAATTGTTGCTACCACAAACTTTTGGTACTACGTGTCAAATAATGGCAGCTGCAGAAATATATGCAATTCGTTTAGAAGTCTTTCTCAACAGAGCACCTTAAATTGCATATGGTGATCTAGGAAATCCTGTAAAAAGATTACGCTTCACTGGCAATGTTAATAGTGGCCATTTTGATTTTTACAATTTGCATCATGTAGATTCTTTTTCACAAATTGGTTCTGAGTCAAGTGATGTGCAAATACCCAGAAGGAATCAAGCTCAATCAGTGGATATTAAAAAACTCATCAAAAAACCAGCTAGATTTTCGGATTTAACCCAAAAGAGGAGGCGAAAGCTTTTAACAGAAAAATATCGCGATGGGCACCGTAAAGAGCTAAGCGATGCTGATAAGAAATATCAGACACAGAATCCTCAAGTTCACAGTAATGCAGCTAAAAAATGTCAGACTGAGAATCCTCAAACAGACTGAAAATCCTCATGTCCACCGCAATGCAGCTATGAAATATCAGGCCAACAATCCAGATGCGCACAGAATAGCTGTTAGACGATATGAACAAAATAATCCTAACATTATGTCCAGTCCAAAGCCAATGTCTGGCTTTAAGTATGATTTCGAAACGGAATATAATGCAGAAAATTACAATCAAATTGCATTAGGTTCAATGACCTCCAAATGTGAGTTTTGTAATGCTCATAAATGGAAACTAGAATCAAATGACATGTGTTATAAAAGTGGAAAAGTCCAACTTCCTCCCCTGGGAATTCCAACTAAGCCGCTTTAAAGTTTAATTTTAGGTAATCATCCCAAAAATGTTCATTTTATGGACCACATTGGGAAATACAACAGCTGCTTTCCAATGACTTCATTTGGTGCTAAAATCCATTTTAGATGCGGGCTTTAATCCTTCATTTAAAATACAAGGCCAGGTTTATCATTTAATTGGTAGTATTTTGCCTGAGTCTGGCCAAAATTTCATCAAATATATTTTGTTGGTGAAGCAAAACTGAGGTGCAAAAATATTCGAGATGTGAAACTTGAATTAGTGAAATCACTACAATCAATGTTACACAAGCATAACACATACATTCAAGATCTAAAAAGTGCTCATGAAAAAGTTCCACCAAATAGCAAGGACCTTACAATGATTATTAGAGCTGACAAAAAACCAGTAAACGCCCATAGAGATCAATTTAATGCACCCACTGAAAGTGAGGTAGCATTGTTGATAGTTGGACAGCAACTTGAAAGAAGAGATATAGTTATTGAAAAGCGTAATAATTTGAAGTGTCGTATCTCGGAATTGCACCATTCTTATGATGCGCTGGAATATCCACTCCTATTTTGCCGTGGTGAAGACGGATATTGCATTACAATACCTCAAATTGGTCCTCTTAAAAAAACGGAGCTAAAACAACTGTGTCAGCATCAAGCTTTTATGGGTATTGAATCATGATTCGGCAATCAGATATGAACCATTTATATTACTATCGATCTCTTTTCAGCCAATTCTTGGTCGATATGTAGGCCAAGATTGAAACAGAAAGGCTCAATTTTCTTCGAAATAATCAAGCAAAACTTAGGGCAGAAGAATATATACATTTTAAAGATACAATAGGAAGACTAAATACCGATATTGCTCAACTTGGATGAATGGTTATTCGTCCAACTTCATGTTACGGCTCGCCACGATATATGCATGAAAAAACTCAGGATGCCATGACATATGTTCATCATTACGGTCGTCCGGATCTTTTTATAACATTTACTTGCAATCCTAAATGGAACAAGAAAGAAAGTCGGTCAAGCCCGACTATAACATACTCTGTACCAAGAAAATTTGTCTTTTGATCACAACTCGAAAACCGTTCATCCGATCTTCTTCATTCCTTTGGCGGATCGATAAGTTATCCTAATAACTAAATATGTCCAGAAGGAACAAGCCATCTATCTTCAAAACTGTGGGAGATATGACGTTTTTTCTAAATTGCGGGGGCGGCAGGGGGCGTGGCCAAAATTGAAAATAAACTTGATCTGCCTGCAGACATAAGAAGCATATGTCCCTTACATGTCAAACCTCTATCTCTTACCATCTCTGAGATCTGTGCGTTCATACGGACAGACAGACGGACAGACGGAGAGACGGACAGACGGACATGGCTATATCGACTCGGCTGTTGATGCTGATCAAGAATATATATACTTTATGGGGTCGGAGATGCTTCCTTCTGGATGTTACATACTTTTGCACAAACTTATAATACTCTATGGACCTACGGTACAGAGTATAAAAATATTACAGATATGTTATTACCTGGGCAAAAGCCTCACGATCGCCATGACATTATTGCTAGAGTTTTTCACTTAAAAGCTAAAGCAATAATGACATTAGTAGACAAATGTGAATTATTTGGAAAATAACAATACTCTGTAGAGTGGCAGATGCATGGTTTACCAAATGTTCACATTCTACTTTGGTTAGTTAACTCAATTATGCCAGATCAAATTGATTCAATCATTTGTGCAGAGCTACCTGATCCTGAAAATGATCCTATTCTGTACGACATTGTTAAAGCTAACATGATTCATGGCCCTTGCGGTCCACTTAACTTTAAATCGCCATGTATGGAAGATGGTAAATGCACCAAAAAGTTTCCTCGACCTTTTCTCAAGGAAACTATCACAGGAAAATACAGCTATCCCCAGTACCGACGAAGGGCGCCAAATGATGGTGGTTTTTTTTATAGAAAATAATGGTAATGTCATAGATAACCGGTGGAATGTACCTTATAACAAGGTGCTTTCACGAACATTTGAAGCTCACATAAATATTGAGTACTGCAGCTCTGTAAAGAGTATCAAATACATATGCAAATATGTAAATAAGCGCAGTAATCAAGCATCGTTTGCACTCGAAAATCAAAACGACGAGATTCAAATGTATGAAAGTGGTAGATACATGAAATATACATGAAAGATACATGAAAGGTTTCCGCCTGTTTTCCAATCGGCTGTGCACTTAGAAAATGGCCAGAGAGTTGTGTTTGACCAAAGATTATCCAATGAACAATCTACTGTAGTTTCTTTGGTTTGACCCAAACGATCAGAACCATTTACAGAGAAATCTCATAAACCCACCCAAAACCACATTAATAGCATTTTTTGAGTTATGCAAACAAGATGATTTTGCGAAAACTCTACTGTATGTTGAAGTACCCTCTTATTTCACATGGAATAAGAATACATTTGGGAGAAGAAAGCGCAGAGTTTGTAGTGGCGCTTGGTTCCGCCAATGATTGAGGAAAAAAAGAACTTTAAAGCCTAAAAGTAGACCACTAAGGTGTTGGTTAGTTTATGTTAGAAATACAGAACAAAACATTAAAAATCAATATCGCAGCCGCAGATAAAAATGAAATAGAAATGAAACTGGTATTAATAAATGAAGCCTAAACTTAATTACATGCAAAATGATGTTATTAAATATTAATACTAAAATAATACAAAAAATTAATTTCGATATGATTGCTAATCAGAGGGGTCTTGCAAATAACTCGATAGTGAGTGACATGGGACAGTTGAATGTCAATTGCCTATGCCTTACATTTCCACCTTAGGGTTACGTGGCGTTGGCCAAATTCCGCTTCCGGCTCTTCTTCGTCAGTACCGTCAGTGCGAACACATCAACAACACAAAAAGTGGAACAAAAGTAAAAGTGCAGTTTCTATTCGCTATAACCCTATTCAAGGCTTGAAAAAAGCATTTATAATTTCGTAGAAAGTACAACACAAGAACCGCATACAAAAACTAAGACGAAAGGCGACGGTGTGATTTCAACATAACTTCTTTTGTGAACGATAGAAGTGGAGGTGAACCAAATACCGAAGAAGTACCAATCTTCGGATAAAAGGGTAATTTTTCACATTCTAGTTTAAATATCTAGCAGCAGAAGTTAATGGTGGTGTTGTTGTGGGGTAAGCGCAGCTAATCTCGCCCAGCGTCCAGGTGACGCTTCGATAGTGATCAGCCCAAACGGCCAAGCTGCAGAGAGCTCAAGTGCAAGCTTTCGGTCCCACACATTGCAGAGCGCAAGGGTAAGCTCCGCCCACTTCATTTGGATGGTCATTGGCAAGATCATTTTTTTTTTTATTTAAGTTTCTTACTTAGTTTAGTTTTTTTTTTTTGTTTTTTCTATGTTAGTTTGTTGGTTGTGAAAAGGGTTAGAAAAGGAATAGAAGTGAAGCATACACAGAAAAAAAAGACCCAAAAAAGTATCCATTTGGGAGGGATATGCCTGAAATATCATTTTAATCATCCAACGGAGCTGAAAAATCATCCCAAGGATCATCATTTTTCATATCCTTTGGATGATTTTTAGCTCCGTTGGATGATTAAATGGATATTTTAGGCATATCCTTCCCAAATGGATACCGGAAATAATCCTTTTATTTCTCTGTGTACATATGTGAACATGGAAGTGAAGTCGAATTGAAGAATGCAATCAATAATTGTTCTTTGCGCACATGTGACAGCTACACCCGAAACAATTAAGTCAAACAAACAACAAATACTCAAAACGAAACAAATGCAAATCAAAATCATGTCCGGCAACAAAAACTAGGTTTTGAGGTAACGCCTGTTACGGACGAACATTGTTAGCACAAATTAAATAAGCAAAACATAAACAGATAACACGAGCATCACTGGTTCTTAGAGATGTACCAATGCGGTATATCGATCGGTAGATATCGGTAGATCGGCGTTGCGATGGCTTGGTGAAGTGAAGTCGAGGGGAAATAGTGGGGAATAAAAAGTAATATAAAAAGGTAATAAAAAGTCCCTGAAGACTAGCCATTTCCCAGCTTTTCAATCGGGGTCTGTCTGAATGAGTAGGAACAGAGGTCGAAGCCCAGGAAGAAGGAAGACCAGGAAAGGCAAATTAGTCGTTTTCAAGGGCATCGAATGTCAGGTCGAAAAACTGGCACCTCAATTCAAAATTAAATACAAATCTTAAGAAGCAAGTCGGCAAAAGTCTCAAAATACTCGGCTGAGTCGAGAGAAGAAAATCTTTCAAATCAAGTGTTAATAGATTTCCCGGCTCGGTGAGAAATTTTTAAGAAGTGATTTTGGAAGGTTTATTTAATTTGGATTTTGGAGTGAATCCAGAGTCCAACGAAGAGCAGGCAGGCAGCAGAGAAAACAGGTCACCGGAGGAAGGATTGGCCACCGCCTCCAGGTGGCCCAGGTTTTTATACCTTTTTTCTAATTTTTTTTATTCAAACATAAAAGAAGAACTGGAAGGGTACAAAGGCTGCCTGGTCGAACAGCCATTTGGAGCAGCAAAATATTCTAAAATTAAGTAAAACGGAAACACCTAAATCCGACTCGAACCCAATCGGAAGTAAAATATGCCCCGAAAAGAGAAGCTAACTACTACTAACATGTTGTAGGTATTAGAAATATGCCCAAATACATATAATATATGTTTCAAAATTCGAAAGAGCAAATGATGGCTTAATTATCCAAGAATGGGGTGAGATAGACTAAACATGAGACGGAACTGAAAAGGATAGGGAGTTGGCCATAAGAATCAATTGAGCAGCCAACTTACGGTAGGGAGGGCAGCTCAGAGGGCAGGGAAAAACATCGTCCAGCCCAAGTAGGAGTCCGTACACAGAAACGGAGCCGTGGTGACCGTCGGAAATTCATAATAATACAAATATTTTTGTTGTCCGACTAGTCTATGTATCGGGGTCTTGCTCACCCCTGAGCCAGCCGTTAGCTAGCCGGCAACCGATATATAGGCTCAGATAAAAAAGGTCGGTCATAACACGCCTTTTAAAAGATTTCAGCTATGTTCCAGTACCTCCACTGAAAGTACTTTCAGCGTGGGAATTGGAATTGGTGAATTGGCGATAAACTTTTATGACCTTTTCGTGTTTGTTTTGATCCTTTTTGCTGCATCGCTTGGCTGTGTTCCAGCCACTGATAAGCATTGCTTAAGCAGCGATCGGAGATCGAACCAATTAACTAAAAGCATTAAAGTAATAGAAATGTGTTTGTTGGTGGCCGACTGGCTCAAGTTGATTTGGGCATTGCTGTCCCAAGTAGGGCTGCTGTGCTTTCGTTGAGGCCAAAGAGTAAAGAAACGAAAACATAAGACAAATGATAAAATGAATTAAATTTGGTTTGCTACACTGAGAGAAACTTGCAGAACATATACTCAACTATTAAGCAATTGCTTTTGTTAGAATTTAACTTTAATTTACCTGGATAACTATTAACCAAAAATGATTGCATTTTCCTACCCTTATTAGCCACGTAAGCCAGCATTATTTTTATGAAAACCCATTGAGTAACCTCTTTTTAGATTATTTACATTTATAATTGTTGATAGTATCTAAACTTCCTACAACACTCATGATATTAATACTTGAGAATTTTGTTTGTTAGGACTTGTGGAGAAGTTTGTTGGATGGCAAATTAGTTTAGTATAGTCAGTTGACACCATTATCATGAAATTGGGATTTAATGTTAAGATAATGAGAATTGTGAATAAATAATAGCAATATGAAGTCGAACTAAAGTGACTATTGTTGGAAGCCATGTCTCGCCGTAATAAACCAATGTTGTGAATATTTATGGTTGTAAAAGGGGTCGTCTGACATATGACGCATTCCGACGACCAAGGTAGGGCGGGGATCGATAGCGCTTAATTTCACCTAAGCTAGCCGATATGGCCAGAAATGCCACCGTCTGTGTCTTCCTTCCTTTGTCTGTCATTTTTGCCGTTCGTGTATGTGTAAAATGAAAACTCTAGCTCAAATCTGACATTGAAATAATAGCACGCGAAACAAAATTAAAATTTTAGCATTATCGAGAGCTCGTAGAGAGCAGCGGTCTAATACTGTAGCACCCCCCCGTTGCCGACGAGAAATTGCCGGAAGCTAGCGCGTGCTCCTACACCCACATCTGCTCTATCCAATTGCCGCGTATACCCGTATACGTTGCATGCTACAAGTTGATGTGGTCAAGAAAGATCAAGCTATGGGTCTACACAGTTTACCCTAATAACACTGAATGTTATTACTTAAGACTTTCACTCCATGAGGTGCGAGGACCAACCTCATTTGTATACCTTAAAACTGTTAAGGGTGTTGTATACAGCACATTTCAGGTGGCGTGTAAAGCTTTGGGGTTACTTGAAGATGACAGTCATTGGGAGTTTACTATGGCAGAAGCTGCACTTTGTAATGCTCAATTTGAATTACGCGAACTTTTTGCAAGAATGTTAGTATTTTGTCAATTATCTGATAAATTTATGGAACAATCATAAAGAAACCCTCTCGGAAGATATTACAGGCAAAACATTTTTACTAAATTTATTATTGGCTAAATCTCGGCTAAGTGGGGAAATAGCCTTGGCTTCTTCTGGCATAGCTGCCACATTACACAATGGAAGTAGGACAGCACATTCTGCATTTAAGCTTCCCTTTAATTTAATAAATGCAGAGTTACCTCAGTGTTCCATTTCCAAATAGAGTAATACAGCTAAAGTTCTTAAGGACTGCAAGCTCATTGTTTGGGATGAATGCACTATGGCCCATAAAGGTGGTTTTGAAGCCTTAAATAGAACCCAAAAAGATATTCGTGATAATAACCTTCTAATGGGAGGCATAAGAGTTCTTTTAGCTGGAGATTTTCGTCAGACACTTCCAGTAGTAGTTCGAGGAACAAGAGCAGATGAAATCAAATCATGTTTGAAATCATGAATTTTATTTCCTTCCATTCACTTAATAAATATATGCGAGTGCACTTGAATGCAGATGCCACTGCTTGAATTTTTGCTCAAACATTGTGACGGAGTTTATCCTTCAGATGAAGGTAAAATAGTCATTCCATCTTGCTTAGGCACTAGATTGGTTATCAGAACGAGCTATTTTAACAGCCGAAAATGATAGAGCTGCTTCTATTAACAACTTACTATTAAAGTCATTGAATAGCCAAGCAGTTTAATAGAAATCCATCGACTCTGTCGTCGAGGTTGAAGATGCAGCTAACTATCCAGTCGAGGTATTAAACGAGCTAAAGCCTGCCGCACTTCCACCACATAGTCTAATTCTGAAAGTGGGAGCACCAGTTATGTTACTCCGCAACCTGAATGCACCAAAACTATACAATGGCACAAGATTGCAAGTAAAAGCTCTTTACAAAAATGTTATTGAGACACTTCTCGACAGCACATTACAAAAACTTAAGCAGCCACCACGACTACTAACCAAATATGTAGGCGACCTATTTGCCATCATGAAGGAGGACGAAGTCCAAAACACCCTTGACAGCCACCAAAATCTCACAAGTCACTCACTTATGTGCCACAACTGTCAGAAAGATTCGCCCATTCCAACTGCTTTGACAGGCAAAATATACAAATAGCCCACAAACCCTCGAGCACGATTAAAAACTTTTTTTTTAACAGGACGCAGTCAAAAATAGCCACATCGAACAGGAAGGACATAATTTACAAGATACCATGCAATGGAAACAAAGAAAACAGCTGCAATAAATTATACATTGGGACAACTAAGTCTAAACTAAAAACAAGAATTTCCCAACACAAATCGGACTACAAACTCAGACATCAAACAACGATACAAAAACCGGCGCTCGCGACACACTGTATGGAGAGTGGAGACTTACCAAATTTTGAGGCAACAACTGTCCTACAACAAGAAACAAATTACAGCAAACGCTTCACTCTCGAGATGTTACATACAATAAACACACCAACAAACAAGCGACTGAACTAAAAAACAGACACAGAAAACTGCGCCCACATCTACAGGCACCTTTTAGGCTCAGTCAAAAACTAGCTATAATCCCTTTATACCAACATTCCGATTCAATTAAGGAGACGACAATTTCCTCTAAAGACAAACATGGAACTTTATGCCCTTGATTCTTCCTTTGGCTTCTTCTTTAAATGACTCCAATTGTCCGCATCGCATTCTGTGTAGGGATTATAATAAGATCTTTCCTCTTCTCAGAGGTAACATTTCCGAAGAAGGCCTTGGGTCATTTATTCTTTACAATCTTGCCCCTAAATAGCTTAAAGCATTTTTTTTTTTAACTTCCTTCTGATCACCAATGCTGCAAGCATGGGCGTGGCTAATCATTATGACAATTAAAGAACCCCCAACGCATGAGAAGGACTTCAATTTAATCTTTCTTTTTCTTTTTATCCATTTTAAGTCACATTATGTTGTAACCTCCACCTCCACCTCCACCTCCACCTCCACCTCCACCTCCACCTCCACCTCCACCTCCACCTCCACCTCCACCTCCACCTCCACCTCCACCTCCACCTCCACCTCCACCTCCACCTCCACCTCCACCTCCACCTCCACCTCCACCTCCACCTCCACCTCCACCTCCACCTCCACCTCCACCTCCACCTCCACCTCCACCTCCACCTCCACCTCCACCTCCACCTCCACCTCCACCTCCACCTCCACCTCCACCTCCACCTCCACCTCCACCTCCACCTCCACCTCCACCTCCACCTCCACCTCCACCTCCACCTCCACCTCCACCTCCACCTCCACCTCCACCTCCACCTCCACCTCCACCTCCACCTCCACCTCCACCTCCACCTCCACCTCCACCTCCACCTCCACCTCCACCTCCACCTCCACCTCCACCTCCACCTCCACCTCCACCTCCACCTCCACCTCCACCTCCACCTCCACCTCCACCTCCACCTCCACCTCCACCTCCACCTCCACCTCCACCTCCACCTCCACCTCCACCTCCACCTCCACCTCCACCTCCACCTTCACCTCCACCTCCATCGGATGAACGGTTTTAGAGTTATGATCAAAAGACAAATTTTCTTGGTACAGAGTATGTTATAGTATATATATATATTATATATTGAATTTTCGTTTGCTCATATCTTTACTACCGTTCATCCGATCTTTACCATTCCTTTGGCAAATCGAACAAATTTTTTATTAGAAAATATGTACAGAGGGTACGAACCTTCTATCTATAAAACGGTGGGAGATATGACGTTATTCTCAAATTGCGGGGGCGGGAAGGGGCGTGTCGCAAAATGAAAAGAAACTTGATCTGCCTGCAGGTATAAGAAGCATATGTCCCATACTTGTCAAACCTCTATCTCTTACCATCTCTGAGATCTGTGCGTTCAAACGGACAGACAGACGGACGGACAGACGGACAGACACATCCGCGAGAACTAATAATTTAATTTGCCCAAGATTGAACCTGGCCAGCTCAGGAAAACACTTCTTGGTTTTTGCTGCTCGCTGCTGGAACCTGCTTCCACACCAACTCAAAACCGTTAGGAACGCAACACTTTTTCAAACTAACCTTTGTAATAAGTTTGAACGAGGATTCAGAGTTGTTGCCCGTATGGCCAGGCAATCAAGAATGATTCTTTATTAAATTTATGAAAAGTCTTAGACCTAATTACATACGGTTATCGCTGTGCTTATGCATATATATAAGTGCCGGTAAATAAGTGGCAGCGGCCGCTCGCATATGTATATGCATACAAGTAAACAAAAAGGCTTAAATTACAAAGAGAGACACAGCGCCTTAGCTTAAGGGAAATGCAGGCTCAGCAATCTTAGGCTGGCTGCCTATAGTACGTTAAGTGTAAGGGAACCAAAAGTTGTATTTAATTATATATTTGTGTACAGTGAGCACTTGTTATGATGTACTCAATGTATACATACTACACCTTACCGCCTATCTTAAAAGTCAAAACGATTAAAAATGATTAGGTTATTCTAATAACAATCAATTCAAAAATTTCGTAAAACTATATTAAATGTTAAATTTCCCTATTAGTAATTAAGCTAGGGTACATTATTTATTTTTCAACTACCTCCCAACAACAAATTGTGACCAATACTATAATTATCAAGACTAGTTCTTGTTGTATTGGAAAAACTATTAAACAAACAAACAAACAAACAAACAAACAGACGGACAGACGGACATGGCTATATCGACTCGGCTGTTGATGCTGATCAAGAATACTTTATAGGGTTGCCCATATTCGACGGACCCATGTTTTTTTTTAAAAAATCAAAGAAAAAAACAAGAAAGAAAGTCGGTCAAGCCCGACTATAACATACTCTGTACCAAGAAAATTTTTCATAACTCGAAAACCGTGCATCCGATCTTCTTCATTCCTTTGGCGGATCGATAAGTTATCCTAATAACTAAATATGTCCAGAAGGAACAAGCCATCTATCTTCAAAACTGTGGGAGATATGACGAGATTCTAAATTGCGTGGGCGGGAGGGGGCGTGGCCAAAATTGAAAATAAACTTGATCTGCCTGCAGACATTAGAAGCATATGTCCCATACATGTAAAACCTCTATCTCTTACCATCTCTGAGATCTGTGCGTTCATACGGACAGACAGACGGACAGACGGACATGACGGACATGACTCGGCTGTTGATGCTGATCAAGAATATATATACTTTATGGGGTCGGAGATGCTTTCTTCTGGATGTTACATACTTTTGCACAAACTTATAATACTCTATGTACCTTCGGTACAGAGTATAAAAATAAAAACCAAAAAAGTCATTTTGCCTTCCATCGGCAAATCAACAAAAATATCCTGCCGTCAAAAGGGATATGACGGAGCACAGCATCGCCGTTCAAAGGGCGATCCGTAAGTGCCCACAGGCTGGACCTAAGCCCCTAACTATAGAGGAGTACCGGGCACGCCAACCGGCAAACCGAGCGGCCAAGTTGGCCCAAGAACAGGAGGAAGAAACCCTCACCCACGTCCCAACGGCGAAGACCCCAAAACGGCGCGGCGGAATCATCGCCAACAATCGAAGAAAACGGGCCGCACTCCTGGCCCGTGTTAATTCAGACCACCCTGGAACGAAGCCTCCATCATCTGGCAAGAAATTTTTAAGGTGGAGGAAGACCAAAGGAAGAGAAGGGATGCAGCGCAGCAAAAACAGCAGCATCAGCAACAATTAAACTAAATAAACACAAACTAAAAAAAAAAATAAAGGGAATGCCTTAATTTGGCAACCCTGCGCTACGGCGATATTCGCCCTCGCTCAATATCAAAAAAAATAATTTATAAACATACGTATGAACAACATACGCATACAACTATAAGTACACCACACAAATTTAAAACATGTTATACACTTACACATATATACATACACATACAATTATTACATTTATTACATTAAAATGATTTGAAACTCACAAAATTTTAAAAAAATTCAGAACAATATGTCACAAATTTGGAATAAGCAAAGTACATGAAAACAAACAAAAGAGCTTTCAAACGGAGCTGCAGCTTGAGGAGCTTTATGATCTGCGCACAGTGGTTAGACCTTTAGATAAAACGAGTTAAAAGTTTTTTTTCGTACATTGGTTAGGAGTCAAATAAAAAGATAACGAAATTTTTTTGTACAGTGGTTAATGGATAACTAAAAAGAGTTGAAAAATAGCAGAAACAAAACTTACAAAATTAATTCCCAACTATCTTATGGATTGTAAAATTATTCAGGATAGAATTCAACCTCACAAAGATAATTTTTATAAATCATATAAATGCCTAAACCGAAATATTCAAATTAGGTCAGTAACTATAGGGAAACATTTAGAAATATTATTTGGCAACTTTAACCAAATAAGAGAAATATTAAGAGCTGACTATACTAAGCTCGATACACTACAGGAACTTCAGGCTAATGACACTTTCCTACTTTTTAGAAATAATTTAGAGTATATTACAAATAAACACAAGTCCTGCCAGTTATGAATTTAATTATATAGAAGGAGAAGCAGATTTAGAAATAGAAGAGGAAGGAAAACTACCCTATAGAAACTATAGAAAAAAAAATCAAAAGAAATCAATATGCCTCAAACTCGTCTCGAATTTCTGAGCTCGGCCTCAAGGCTTGTTCATGATTTTGATGGAAAGGCTGAAAACTTAGTAAGTTTCATTGACTCTCTTGAACTTTTAGATGACATTAAGGAATAAAATGAAGCAACAGCTGTACGCTTCATTAAGACAAAACTAAAAGGAGACTCCCGATTATTAATTTCGAACGAAACGGCAATTACAATACAGCTGTAAAAGCAATAACACAAAATTGCACAATAGAAAAAGTCGAAACGATAATGGAAGCGGGACAATTTAGTAATATGAACGAAGTTATCTCTAAATTTGTCAGTAGTTGCACAGACGCAACTGGTCGAAACAACACTATTCTTTTTACAAGACCAAACTTCAACAATCGATTCTATAACCCTAACAGGTAAAATAATCAATGGCAGAACAACAATAATGGTCAAAGAAACTGGAACAAGAATAGTTATAACAGAAACAATGACAATTACAGATACAACAATAATAACAACAATCGCTATAACAACAACAATAACAGATATAACCAAAACAATGGATATAATACTAATAATAGAAACTATAATAATAATCAAAACAGAAATAACAATGTTAGAGTTACGACTGAAAATAATCAGCAGGAAAACTCAGAACGTTCTCTGTATTCAAATAAAATTCACACAAAATATACACCCCAAGGCATAGACAACAATAGTTTCATTTTCTTAAACCTCAAATCAAAATCCATTAAATTTCTCATAGACACAGGTGCGGATATCTGCTTGATAGAAGAAAGCAAACTGATTTATCCAACAGATATAAACACAACAAAATACACTAGGTTAAATGGGATATGTCAAGAAACTGTACAATCAATAGGAGAAACGGTTTTAAACTTAGATATCGAAAACATTTCACTCCAACACAAGTTCCAGGTAGTCAAAGATAATTTTCCGATTCCATGTGATGGAATAATTGGACTTGACTTCATTTAAAATTTTAATTGCAACCTAGATTATGCACATAATCAAAACCTGATTACAATAAGACCAAACTATCCCCACCAAAATGTAACAGTTCCCATAGCAACAAGCTCACAAACAAGTATTTTCACAATTATATCTAGGTCCGAAGTGATTAGACCAATACAAATTAACAGTAACGATGACAATCTTTTGATTCCGAACCAAGAAATTCAGCCAGGTGTATTCATTGCAAACACGATAGTATCAAAAAATAGTCCATTCGTCAGATTGATAAACACAAACACAGTAGAAGCAAAAATAAACAAAACTAATATTCAAACTGAAAGAGCAAACTGACTACGACATTTTCCAAATACCCACAAATAATAAAGCACATGAAACAAATGTTTTGGAAAAGCTCAGTAGAAACTTCCCTACTTTTGTTAAAGAACAACTACATAGCTTATGTTCTGAGTTTAACGATATTTTTGCAACAGAATCCGAGCAAATTTCGTCCAATAACTTCTACAAGCCAAAACTCCGACTAAAAGACGAAACTCCAGTATATATATGAAAAATTATAGGATAGCACATAGTCAGAAAGATGAAATAAGGAGGCAGGTGGACAAACTGATCGATGATGACATAATTGAACCATCAATGTCTGAGTTCAATAGTCCAATACTTTTAGTGCCAAAGAAATCACTCCCAGGAAGCGCAGAAAAACGTTGGCGTCTAGTAGTAGACTATAGGAAAATCAACAAACAGTTAACAAGCAGACAAATTCCCACTACCCAGAATGGATGACATTCTTGATCAACTTGGACGGGCAAAATATTTTTGTTGCCTAGACTTAATGTCAGGCTTTCATCAAGTACAATTGGAAGAGAGTTCAAGGGATATCACATCATTCTCAACTCATAAAGGCTCATACCGATTTAAAAGATTACCTTATGGCCTCAAAGTAGCTCCAAACTCATTCCAAAGAATGATGTCTGATAGTTATAGGATGTTCCGAATCCCATATGCTACGCAACTTGCGGGATGTTTTTACCACATGCAGAAAGTACAATCCTTAACTACATCCGGACAAATGTTTTTTTTTCAGACATGAAGTTACATTTTTAGGCCACAAGTGCACAAACAAAGGAATTTTACCAGATGAAAATAAGTTCGAGGTTATTAAAAACTATCCCACTCCAAAAAACGGGGATGAAGCTAAACGCTTTAAAGCATTCTGCAATTACTATCGAAGGTTTATTCCAAATTTCGCGGATTCCGCAAGACATTTAACGAGGTTATCTCGAAAAAATGTAGCTTTCGAATGGACAAATGAAAGTGAATTGGCATTTAAATATCTTAAAAAGCAACTTTTAAGCCCAACTATTCTTCAATATACAGATTTCAATAGGGAGTTTTGCATAACAAGGGACGCAAGCAAAAAAGCATTCGGAGCAGTGCTGAGCCAAGAGTATGACGGAAAACAATTACCAGTAGCATACGCATCGAAGTCTTTCACCAAGGGCGAAAGCAATAAATCAACAATAGAGCAAAAACTTACTGCAATACATTGGGCGATTCAAACACTACATATATGGGAAAAAGTTCTTAATTAAAACAGACCATCAACCGCTGACTTATCTATTTTCATTAAAAAACCCAGCATCCAGACTTATACGAATGAGGTTAGACTTAGAGGAATTTGAATTTACAATTGAATATATCAGAGAACGTGAAAATTATACAGCAGACGCTTTATCGCGAATTGAATTTAAAGACATAAAATAATTATCCAATAACAATATACTAAAAGTTACTACAAGATCAGACACGAAAAAGAAAAATTAAATCACTGAAAAACCAAACAAACAACTGACAAATGAAAAGACACCAATGATTTACGAGGCAATCAGCTTCTGTGATACAAATAAAAGTATAAAATTCAAATTGAAGGATTAAAAATGCTCATTAGTAAGAGGAAATCAAGGGAAACAGCTTTTGCAGTTAATGATTTATTCATTAATGGAATACTCGATCTAGATCGATTATTTCCAAGGCTTGAACAAGAAGCCGGTGAACTAAACATTAAAATATTTCAAATAGATCCTTTAGATGAATTATTCAGTATAGTTTCAGTAAACGAATTTAAGAGCAAAGGAAATAAACATTTGAGGAAATTAAAAATAACTATACTGCCATTATTAAGAAATTTAAAAGAAAATGATGATGAAATTGAAAATATAATAGTATATATTAGAAAGATACCATGATAATCCAATATCAGAAGGACACTGTGGAATATCAAGAATGTTGAGAAAAATTAAAAGAAAATACTATTGGAAAAATATGACAAGAAGGGTAACTACTTACGTAAAATCGTGTGAAAAATGCAAGTTAGCTAAAATTACCAGACATAATAAAACCCACATGACATTGACACCAACGCCTGCAACAGCTTTTGACAATGTTATAATTGACACTATTGGTCCATTACCAAAAACATAAAACGGAAATGAATACGCTGTCACAATGATTTGTGATTTGACGAAATACCTTATTACTGCACCAATAAAAAACAAAAGCGCAAAAACCGTTGCAAGAGCAATATTTGACAAATGTATTTTGACTTTTGGTCCGATGAAAACTATTATCACAGACATGGGAACAGAATACATGAACTCAATACTAACGGAAATATGTAAAAACTTTTAAATTGACAAAATTAACTCAACTGCCCATCATCATCAAACACTAGGAACAATCGAGCGAAGCCACAGAACATTTAACGAGTATATAAGATCATACATATCAATAAACAAATATGATTAAGATGAGTATCTTCATTACTTTACATACTGTTTTAATACTACTTCATCAACTGTACATGGCTATTGCCCTTTTGAGTTGATTTTTGGTAAACAACCAACTGATTTTCCGTTTTGATCAACAAATGTTGACCCAGTCTAGAACTTAGAAGATTTTAATAAGGAAATTAAATTTAAGCTACAAAAAGCACAAAATAAAGCAAGGCTCATGCTAGAAAGATGTAAGGAAAAACAAAAGATATATTATATTATGATAAGAAAACAAATGAAGTAGCAATTAAAATAGGGCAACTAGTTTTAGTCAAAAATGACTCAGGTCATAAACTAGAAAATCAATACTTAGGGAAGTATAAGGTAGTAGAAATAGGAAAAAACAATAATATTACTATTAGAGATAATCAAAATAAAACACAAATTGTAAACTTAGACCGAATTAAATTAATAGACTAAAATTATAATAATATTAAGATACCTTATAAAA
>JAWNNM010002620.1:0-136466 GCA_035044965.1 Lordiphosa andalusiaca
CTGACTACTTTTGTACAACAGCTATACTACAGAGATGTCCGATTTCGACCAAACTTGATGGAATCATGGGAATGCATGGCAAACTAAGGATTACAAAGTTTGGAGGCGTTTTCTTTGAAAACAAACAAGTTTTTCTCACTAAAACTAGTTTCATCCGATTTGGAGAAAACTTATAAAAATAAAATATAAAAAAAAAATATGCCAATTTAAAAGAGATTTAAATTGAAAACAAAAAAGTTTTTGTTAATAACACTATTTTTCTAACCTAACTTTTCTACGGCAGATATACTATATAGATGTCCGATTTCGACCAATTCTGGCAGAATTATGGGTATACCGCTCCCTTAAATCCCTTTTTTCAGTCGAAATAGCGTCGAA
Source organism: Lordiphosa andalusiaca (assembly GCA_035044965.1). NCBI lineage: Eukaryota > Metazoa > Arthropoda > Insecta > Diptera > Drosophilidae > Lordiphosa > Lordiphosa andalusiaca. The sequence goes on from JAWNNM010002620.1 coordinate 379, forward strand.
TAAATATCGCTTGAATTATGACGTGCCCCCCGCGGAGCTATGAAGTGTGCATTATTCGTGAAAAATTTCGTGCGGGAGTCGTGCTTAATGAGATTTTTACTTCGGCTGCTCTCACTTCTGACTCGTTTCTCACTGTGCTGGTCCCACTATTGGCATGGCACTGGCAACAGCTGACCGAATTAGTGTGACCAAGTGCTCTCCAGATATTGTTATTAAACCTCTCCGTCAGTCCAAGTCCTACTTGGACTATTGACGACTTAAAAACTATTAGATTACCAAAAATTTGGAAAGCAAACATCAACATGAGCAAGGACAGCCTTAAGCCACAGTGGCTAAATTGGTGTCGACTATGCGCCAGCGATGAAGCTGAAATCAATCTACTTGGCACTGCCCACAAAGATTTGGTGGGTGTCATCAGCAAGTGCTTCGATGTGGAGGTCAGTAAGACTTAAATTAAAGCCTAGCTGGTCTATGCTTAGTCCATCTCCAATTCCAGATGACACTCGAAGAGCCAGAGCTGGGCAGCATGTTGTGCTATGAATGCTATTCTCTCATGGGGCAGTTGTACAATTTCCACGAGAATGTCAACAAGGTTCAAGCCATCTTTGAGCTGTTGCGTCATACGGAACCAAATGAACAGCTCGATGTGGAGGAGATACGCCAGCAGTATGGACTGACTGCTAAGTCAATGAAAAGTGAATTAACCAATGAAGACGAGGAGGAGGTGGTGATGGAGGAAGATCTTCAATGGATGGAGTGCTTGATTAAACCAGAGCCCACCAATAAACGAAAACGTGGTCGTCCCAAGGGTTTGGATAAAGCAGCAAAACTGAGTGAAGAAGCTTACAAGGATTTGCTGGATTACGAGAGCGATGTGGACTTGCCCGAACCAGAATGTATTGTGGATGAGGCTACTGTAGCACCCTCTTCCCACCTACCCAGCAAATTACCCACTGAGAGTAAAAAACTCAGTACCAAGTGTAATATTTGCAATGAGACTCTATCCTCCGTTTCGGCCCTCAAGAGTCACAAATATCGTAGCCATGGCAATCAGACCAAGCGATTCATCTGCGATTGCTGCGGTAAACAGTTGAAAACCCACACAGCTCTCGCGGAGCACAAGCTGGTCCATACCGATGATCGTCCTTGCGTATGCCCCATCTGCCATGCAGCCTTCAAGAACAAGGCGCGCCTTAGAGTGAGTACAAATGGAAGGTGTACTTGCTTATCATTGCTAATTCGCTCCGTTTGCTCCTCCTTTAGGTACACAGCCAAACTCATGGAGAGCCCAGCTTTCAGTGCAAAATATGCGGCAAGAAACTTCAAACTCGTGCCATTTGGAACAAACACAAATATGTTCACTCCGAGGAGCGCCGATTCAAGTGTGATATTTGTGGGGCTGGCTGTAAAAATTCCACAGCCCTAAAGGTTCACTTACTCAGCCATACGGGCTTGCGTCCATATGTATGCAAATATTGCGGCAAGGGATTTGCGAGTAACACAAATTGTCGTTCGCACAAGCTGAAGAAACATCCGCTTCAGTCAGAGCAGGATGATGATAACGATTCGTCGCGTATAGCTGTGCCCACATTGGATGAGCTGCGTGCCATGTAGGTTATCAATTAATTACTTTACAACATAATTTAAGTCAAAGAGTTGAGAAAACGTTCTCTTATCTGCTGCTAGGACAAACAAATTGGCTAACTGAACTCGCTTTTAAGAATTTTGAAATTCTTAAAACAGTGTCTTGAAAGGTTTTGGCTACTTCAAAATGCAATGTTTTTAAAAATAACTCAGATGTGCTCGGAAATCGAGTTTTAATGCACATGAACTCAAGTCCAAATACGATCAAAATTTGTGTAATTTTTAGTCTCAAACACAGACTGAAGTCAAGGCTGCCAAGCAGTCCTCAACCGAACCCCAAAGTGAATACCCTCGGTACAGTTTTTAAATTCTTAGAGTCCCTCGCGACGAACTAGAAACGCTCTCTCTGGGAAAAGGTTCGGTCTGAGCAATCACATCAATTTTAATAGAACTTCTTATCATCTAATATCATTTTCAATGTAAAGAAAGAGAAAGCTAAGCTAACTTCGTCTGTGCCGAAGTTTTTATACCCTTTAAAGTGCTCGCTTAAATATTTTCAAAAAATACTCTTTTTCCCATTTTCCGACCGAGCGTTAGTATGGGAGCTATATGATATAGTCATCCGATTTGGCGAAAAATTTGTTAAATTTTGTGAAAGCATGTGAAACAAACAAATACAAAATTGGAGGATGCTAACTAAGACTAACTTAATAAGACATACGATTACAAAGTAAAAGTTTTTCTCACTAAAAATAGTTTTCCGACCGATTGTTCCTATGGGAGCTATGAGATATAGTCATCCGATGCGGTCAGTTTCGACATATTAGTAGTGTGCAGCAAAAAGAAGACTCTGTGCTAAATTTCAGATCTATAGATATGATAGATATCTACAGATATGTCTGTCTAGAAACAGACAGACAGACGGACGGACAAAGCTCAATCGACTCAGCTCGTCACCCTGATCAAGAATATATATAGTTTATGGGGTCGTAAATGAATATTTCAATGCGTTGCAAACTTCTGGGCAAAATCATAATACCCATTGCAAGGTTATAAAAATGTTATTTATTTATTCGATTTTGAAATTATATCCATACTCGACAGATGACAGTTTCCTGTGATTTTTACGACAAGTACTTAAAAAGTTAACTTACAAAATAGTATTTAGGTTTATGATATAAATTAGATAACTTCTAATGTGCGAGAGATAATTCGTTTTCAAAATTTCGAGTCGTATACGTAACCTTTTTCGGAATTTTGAATTTTTTTTTGCACAGCTTGCAACTTTAAACTAAATATTAACACACTTAAAGATATTCAATTGTTATCTAGCGAAAAACTTTTCTAAATTTTCTCCACTTGTTTTTTTGCAGGACCCGTGAAATGGCCAAAATGAAAAAGGAGGAACAGACAGAGACGGAAATGGAAGCGTAACATTCATTCACATGTACGAAACAATATTACAATCTCATGTATACGTGAGCATTCAATCTCTTAAGTATAGTTATTTTGTAGTATTCGATTGGTTATTAAAGATAAAATGGACTTAGTTGTGAATCGTTCAATTCAAATATAACCGCTTTTTCAAAATACCAAAAAATAAAAGTGCAGTTATTTGACTGAATGTTGTCTGTCAACAGATGGTCATACTAAACAAATATGTAAATCAAATTGGAGACACAAGCGTAAACAATAAAGATAAAAAGCATTTAGATGTTATCTGAGCGATGTCCGAGCACGTTGGAGATATAACGTACAGCCACTGGCTGAACTGGTGCCGTCTCTGTGCCAAGGACGATGTGCAAGGCAATGTGAAGGTCTACACCAGCGAGAAGGGCCAAGGCACAGGAACCTGGGACAACGTCTTGGTCATGGCCATCCGGCGATACTTTGAAGTGCATGTAAGTGAAGACAGGCCCATGCTAATGCATATGCAGCTCATGAGTCTCTTGTCGAGCAGATGCGTCTGGAGGATGACCTAAGCAGTGTGCTATGCACTGAATGCTATACCCTCATCAGCGAACTAATTGATTTCTCGGAGCATGTCACCAAGGTGCAGGCCATTTTTGAGGTACTGCGCAGGACAGAGACAGAGCCCAGCACCCAGCTGGATGTGGCAGCTCTAAGGCAGCAGTATGGACTGAGAGAAGACGACTGGACGCATATCATTAAGCCCATGCAGGGGCTGGACACGGAAACCCAAGCAGAAAAGCGTGAGATAGTAGAACATGAGGAACACACAAAGGAAGTACTACAAGAAGCGAAAGAGATTCCCAAGCAAGAATTTATAGATCTAAGCGAGAAGCAGGAAGAAACCACTACTGCTTCCCCCAGTTCACATCACTTGGTACCAGAAGATAACCTCGTTTTGGGACTGGATCCCATTAAGCGTCCACGTGGGCGTCGTAGAAGCACTGATGATATCAAACCGGATATAGACCTGCTAATGGAGTCAGCTACCGAAGAGGAGGAGGAGGAGGAGGAAAAGGCCTCTAGCTCCACCAAACGCCGTCGCATGGACTGTCCAAGTTGCGGCAAATCCTATCGCAATCGCGGCTCCTACGAAAAGCACTTGGAGCAGACCTGCAACCGCATTAACGATCAGCAGCGCAAAAAGAAGCTGGACAGGAGCACCACTTGCAATATCTGTCAGAAAACCCTCTCCTCTTCGGCTGCCCTGAAGCTGCACAAGGAGGGCATGCACAATAATGCCAAGCCCTTTGTGTGTGACAACTGTGGCAAGCAGCTGAAGACGATAACGGCCCTCAATGAGCACAAGCTGGTGCACACCGAGGATCGGCCCTTTGAGTGCGACGTCTGTAAGGCGGGCTTCAAGAATAAGGCCCGACTGAAGGTGCACCATCAAATTCACGAGGAGCCCAGTTTTGTGTGCAACATTTGTGGCAAGAAACTGCAGACGCGACGCACCTGGAACATGCACAAAGTGGTGCACAGTGAGGAACGCAAACTGAAGTGTGAGGTGTGTGGCGCGCTCTTCAAGCGCTCCAAGACACTGAAGACGCATCTGTTGAGCCACACCGGTCTGAGGCCCTATGTCTGTCAATATTGCGGCAAAACGTTTGCCTGCAATGCCAACTGTCGTTCCCACAAGATAAAGAAGCATCCCCAGGAGATGGAACAAGACGATGGTGAGGGTTTGTCATCTCGTTTGAGTGTGCCAACGCTGGAAGAGCTGCGAGTAATGTAAGTGTGTGGTGTGACATAATGGTAAAAGTGCCATAATTGATACTAGTTCTTCTATTCAACAGGACGCAAAAGATACCAAAAGGAAGCGCATAAGCGCAGGAGAGCTAGGTTAGGTTGAGATGGCAGGAGCGGTGATGCTCCTTCACTTAGACCAAAAATAGGTCCATTGTGATACCATATAACCCCTAATTTTACTTTTAGACAGTAAAGGGAGGGTAATCCCTTCTAAACCACTTTGAAAGTAGCACAAATTTGAGTAGTAAAGAATCTCCATTTAAAAGACCAGGTAGGAAATGCCCACCTAAGATTGCGAATCGTCTCCTACTGAGCGCTGGACAGTGACATAGGAGATGCTGGACGCTTTCTTCTTCATCAACTGAACAACAGCTTCTGCAGTAGTCATTATGGCTGATGCCAAGCCTATCGGCATGCCTGCCTATATGGCAGTGTCCAGTGAGAATTCCTACGAGTAGGGAGACATTCTTTCTGCCTAGACGCAGTAGTGTTAAAGTTCTTTTAAAATTGAGAATGGGCCACGTTAGCCTAGAGATTTCACAAGAGTGAATTGATCTCCAGCGGTTCGTGGCCATTTTGAGGGTGGATTACAAGACGCAATAGGGGGTGCCTATCGTGCTCTTATCTGGTAGGAGCTGGGCGGTAGTGCCAAGTCTAGCGAGTCAGTCGGCTGTCTCATTGCCCTCGATGTTGCGGTGTCCATGCACCCATACGAGACGTATTTTAAAGTGCTGAGCCATCTCATTTAGAGATTTGCGGCACTCAGTAAGTGTTTCCGTCAAGGGCCTTTAAAGCAGCTTGACTGTCTGAGAAAATTATGACATTTCCTTCCTTGACCACGAGTTCTTTCAGATGTTTAGTAGCCTCCTGGATCGCTACAACTTCTGCCTGATAGACGATACAATGGTCAGGAAGGCGAAAGGACATGCTTATACCTAGATATGCACTGACTACTCCGCCACCCACCTGATATTCCAATTTAGAGCCATCAGTGTTGACGTTGATGGCGTTTGGTTTGTCATGGGGGAGCGAGTTCCAGTCCGAACCACTTGGGTATTAAGACCTCATACATCAATATAATCAATATTTATTGGTGTCGCTACTTGACTACTTCAAATAGCCGAGTGGCCAAAGGAACCTACACAAAAGGTTGCTGTTTCTCTAAGCCTAATAGCAGTATTACTGGCTATTTCTCTGGCTACTAAATCTAGGGGGATTAGATGGAGCATAATGTTAAGGTTCGCAAAGCGCCGCTTATGCATAAGCTAGCACTACGTTATACTTTATGAAGACTCCTTAGAGCAAAGGGTTTACCCAAGACAGGCCACCAGACTAAAACTCCGTAGAGTAGAATGGGGCGAACAACGGCTGTATACAGCCAGTGATTAATTTGAGGGGGGAAAGCCCCAGTGGTCGTTTTCTTTTACCCTTTTCAGAATGTTTTCATTCCAGTATAGTTTTTTGTCAAATACTACACCAAGATATTTCGCAGTGTCGCTAAATTCTAGTGCTAAGTTATATAATCGAGGGGGATCAAGTTTGGAACTTTGTATTTCCTGGTGAAAAGCACAAGTTCCATCTTTGTTGGGTTGACCCCAAGGCCATACCCAGTTGTCCACTCTGAGTGTCTGCATTAAGTTGCATAAAGTTTGGAGAAATATGCCCCTGCTTAATATGACGACATCGTCCGCATACGCAATCACAGTAGTCACAGTCCTCGCTCTTGACCATGAGTCGTAACAGCTCGTTTACCGTTAAAACCCATAAGACCGGCAATTCATATATCTATTCACTATTCACATATCTTCGAGCGCAGGCATTCTCCAATTGTGAGTTAACTGCTCTACTGGTAAGTAAGAGTCGAGTAAACTCTACTAGGGGTCCCTGTACTTTTAGATCTGTCAGGACAGATGTGATTGCGCTAGGAAGGACGTTGTTAAATGCTCCTTCGATGTCAAGAAATGCCGCCAGTGTGTACTCTTTATTCTCCAGTGATTGCTCTACCTTTGAGACCAGGGAATGAAGTGCTGTTTCAATAGATTTGCCTTTACGATAGAAAGGATGGACTCATAGTTTCTCTTTAATAGACGTCTAACAATCTTTCCAACGCTTTGAGGAGGAAAGATGCTAATCTGATTGGTCGAAAGTCGTTGGGTCTGAAATGAGAGGCCTTGCCTGCTTTCGGGATGAAGACCACTTTTATCTGCTTCCACTGAGTAGGGATGTAGTTAATACTTACAAAAATTGTTTGTAACCAGCCCCTAATTTATTGCAGAGAGTTCTGTAGATTCTGTCTGGTCCCAGAGATTTATACAGCCCACGTTATTCATTCTTCCGTTACTATTTTATTTATATGGCTAACCGGGTCACTTCTGGTCCTCACTTAGGTTTCTTCAGAATGTGAGCATCCGGAAACATGTGTATCTAATAAAAGCTTCAAGAAATCAAGACTGGATTCGGCCCAGGTTCCATGAGCGTTTTGTAGATTTTGCAGGAGAGCTAAGAATTGATATAATCAAAAGATAGCAATATTAAACAAATAAATGCAATTTATCTTACAGCCTGTTAGTAATGAGTTTTTGTGGAACAGCCCTCGAGCAAGTGTCATCACAGCATAACAACGGCTATCACCATTTGGCGTTAGTCCCTTGTGAGTTTGGCCGAGTTGGCAGCCCCAGCGGCGTCACTAGCTATAATTGAGTTTAAATTTGTTTACCTTTTCTTGGGAAGTGCATAAATTGGAATATAATGGCAACGACCGACTGGCATCAGTGGTGTCGTCTCTGTGCCAAGGACGATGTGTTTGGTAATGTCAATGTGCATACCCATGGTCAAAATCTGGCCATGTCCATCGGCAAGTACTTCTGGGTGGAGGTAAGCAAGCAGAATAAGCGGCAGCCGCGCAGCATCAGTAAAATCAAGGCAAATCTCTTTTTGGGCAGATCAAGTGGGAAGACGAGCTGAGCAACTATGTGTGTCACGATTGCCACAGGCTGCTGGACTTTCTGATTGAATTCTCCGAGCGTGTGCGTCGTGTTCAGAAACTTTTTGGCAGGCTGCAGAACTCCAAGCCTGGTTGCGAGGGGGAACTGCGTGCCGAGTGTGGATTAAGGTCTGGGGAATGGCAGCACCTATTCTCGAGTCAAAGAGACGTAAAGGAGAACATAACCTCTCCAGCGCACTCAGAGGCGAGTGTATCTCAAGCGGAAATCGAGGCAATGGACGTGATGATGAATGATCTGAACGAGGTGGATGAAATAATAGCCGAAATCGAGGAAGAAGGGCAATACAAGCTGGAATCCCATACTGAACTTATTAAACCAGAGTCTGATATAAGCTGCGACGATATCGAAGAAGATTTGGAACCGATAGAGAGCGAACCTGATGAGGTGCTCGAGCTGTATCGCTGTGACATTTGCCCGCGTACCTATAAGAAGCCCATGGCATATAAACGGCACATGGAGCAGGCGCATGAGTTACTGCCCAAGGACTTACCCGATCTTCAGTGTAAACTCTGTAACAAAAGCTTTCCCACTTGGAATCAACTAAATATCCACAATCGCACCCACATTACGCCCGAAGAGAAAGCCGACAATGCCTGCCATCTGTGCTCGAAACTCTTCACCACCACAGGCACCCTTAACCGTCATATTGCGCGCACACATGAGCAGAGCACACCCTTTATCTGTGATATCTGTGGAAAGTCTCTGAAGAGCATCTCCAGCCTCAAGGATCACAAGCTGGTGCACACGGAGGAGTGTCCCGTTGAGTGTTCGGTGTGTCATCGGCGGTTCAAAAACAATGCCCGATTGAGAGTGAGTTGAACCAAAGTCCGCAAAAGGTCTTTAATCTAATATCCCGCTGTCTCTCTGTAGATACATGCGGATACGCACACCGAGGGCTATGAGTGCAGTGTGTGCGGACTGAAGCTCAGCACTCGCCGCACCCTCAATCGACACCAAGCTGTCCACTCGGATAATCGGCGTTTTAAGTGCGATGTCTGCGAAGCGACGTTTAAGCGTAGCAAGACCCTCAAGTCCCATCTCGTGCTGCATACTGGCATTCGTCCGTATAAGTGTAACTTTTGTAAAAAGGACTTCACCAACGGCTCCAATTGTCGCACACATAAACGTAAAGCCCATCCCAAGGAGCTGGCGGAAGAGGAGGCGCAAGGAGTGTTGCGCTCCACACTGTTGCCCATGATCGACGAGCTGACCAAGGCGTAAGTTTAACCCAGTTAGCAGCAGCAGTCCACTTAAGTTGGTGCAGAAAATTGCAAAGTTTCTAGTCTTCCATCTCGTTGCTCGTTTGTTTCCAATGCACGGGTTCCCTTCTGCATGAAGTTCTCGGTCGATTTCCAATCTTGCATCCTCGTTGCTCGTTTGTTTCAGAAGCTCGTTTTGCCATTTTCTTTTGATCTTGAAACGTAGATCGACCAATGGAACGTTTTTTGGGAGCCATTACTGCACCCAAAATGTACCTATAGCAGCTTTAATTTATAAAAGTGTTTTTAGTTTAGTTAAAATTCAATAGTTTATACGGAAATCTCAAGAGATTAGATTATTTCCCGATTCATTTATGCACTTGTGGCTGGGAATCCAATTGAAAATCACGACCTTCGATATTCGAACGTTAGATATTCCCCTCTATTCATCCGCCTTCATGATAATCTAATCTTATATGAAAATTTTGTTAAAATTTCGCAATTCTTTGGGCCGTTCTAGCTTCAGATTCCATATACCAACGCTGTCAATGTAATCTAAACATTGAACACTTTCATGAAAACTCAAATGGTAATTTTGCAAATTTCGAGGTTCTTTCAACCTTAGACAGATTCTTAAAGTTTCGTCGCAATCGGAAGAAAGGTATAGTAATTGGAACTCTCGGTTTTTGGATCATTTACTGTCCATTTCTTCAACTCAGAACCTTCCCGGGCAAGCGTCCAAATATGCCTAAAGGTTTCATTGAAATCGGAAATTTGTCAAATTTCGCGTTTTTTTCTTTACCGTTTTCCGCTCATTTCTTCAACTTAGAAACCTTCTAGGCCAGTTATTCCCCAAAGTCTTATTACATTCGGGTGAATTACCATTCACCATTACCATTAATTGTGAAAATTTCGCGGTTTTTGAACCATTTTCCGGTTATTCTTTCAACTTACATACCTTCCCGGGCAAGTGGTCAACTATTTCACAAAGTTTCATTGCAATCGGATGATCGGTTTAGGCAGGCATTACCCAGCCAACATTTTATGAATTTTTGGATTAAATTCGAGTCTTTTTCGAATCCTCGATCTGATTAAAACATCCATAAATGCGCTCGTTTTCTGATCGTAAATGATACTTTTGTGGGGAGAAAATGGTACCCTAGCAGCGATACTTCTTAAAGAGTCGTTTTTAGCCCGTATTTCTGATCAGTTTCGAGTCATTAGCGGGTCTGTTCAATTCGTACTTCAATAAATCACATATTGAGAATTTGCATGAGACATTTTTGAGTCTTCTTTTAATCGCACAAGATAGTAATCATTATTGAATCATTAAAAGGGCTCGAAAAAAACTTATTAAGCTGATTTTCTCAAAATGATCTTCCAAATGTTGGGTGGGTCTTCTAGTCCACAATCTGCCTAAAACATCAATAAATTTGCTCGTTTTCTGATCATAATTGATACGTTTTTCGGGAGATAATGGTATCCTAGCCGCGACTCTTCTTAAAGTGTCGTTATTAGCCCGTTATTCTAATCACTTAAGTCTCATTTTTCAGTCGTTCGAGAGAATTTTCCGAGTCGGATTACGAGAGAGCATAGTAGTAGTAGTTTTTGAGTCTTCTTTGAATCGCACAAGACAGTAATCTCTTTTTTAATCATCAAAGGTCTCGAAAAAGACTCATCAAGGTAATTTTTGTTAAAATGATGGTCCAATTGTTGGGTGGGTAGGGACAGACAGACAGACAGACGCACGAAATCCAGCCAACATTTGGAGGATCATTTTGGCAAAATCAGCTTAATGTGTCATTTTTAAGCACTTTTGATTCAAAACGATATAAAAATGATTACCATCTTGTGCGATTAAAAGAAGACTCGAAAGTGGCGCACGCTAATGCTCAACATATAATTTATTGAAATACGAATTGAAAAAGTCCGGCAAATAACTCGAATATGAGTCGGAACTGATCAGAAGAACAGGTTAAAAACGACTCTTCACGTAGTTCCGCTGCTGGGGTATCATTTTTTTCCGACAAAAGTATCATTAACGATCAGCAAGCGAGCACATTTATGACTATTTTAATCACATCTAGGATTCGAAAAAGTTTCGAGTCCCAGCAAACATTTTATGAAATATTTGCACTCATTAGAGTCCTTTTCGGGTCCTACGACTGAATAAAATAGTCAAAAATGAGCACATTTTCTAAATGATACTTCAAATGATTCTTAAGTTGGGAGAAAATGGTACCCTATCAGCGACTTATCTTAAAGAGTCCTTTTTAACCCGTTCTTCTATAGAGTTTCGAATCATTTGAGAGTCTTATTTAAGTCAAACTTTAAGCGTATTTATAAATCATTTTCGAGTTTCTTTTTATCGCACATGAAATTTCTTTTCTTTTAATCATCGAAAGGGGTCGAAAAAGACTTATCAAGGTGATTTTTATGAAAATTATTATCCAAACATTTTGCTGGCTCTTCTGCTCTGTAGTATCTCAGTGTAAAGGCTAAAGACCTAACAGCTTATATGTCGGATGCGTCTGCTTCGTTTATCTATAGAATATTGTTACGACCACTTTCACCAAATAGTTGATTTATCCAGATCCTGATCCAGATAGATCCCAAGATATCGGTTCTGCTATGTCGATTTCTCATAGATGAGTTAGCAGCTATGTGTCAGATAAGCTTAGATTTTACTCTGTTATTTGTTAGATTATGTGACAGATAGCTCTATGTAGAAGATGTGAAGTCGGCCCCTAAAAATATGGGCTATTGCCTAGCAATTTTTATACTCTGTACCAGAGGTGCAAAAGTACGTAACAGCCAGAAGGAAGCATCTCCGACTCCATAAAGTTTACATATTCTTAATCAGCATCAACAGCCGAGTCGATAGAGCTATGTCCGTCCGTCCGTTTGTTTCTATGCTATCTCCTCCGTCAGTTTTAAAGCTATCGCGGCCAAACTTTGTACGAAGTCATCTGGTACAAATGCGCTCCACATTTGTCAGAACCGGCCAGTTTGGATGACTATAACATATAGCTGTCATAGGAAAGATCAGTCAAAAAACTATTTCTAGTGAGAAAAACTTTTTTGTTTTCAATGCAAACTTGTCCAAACTCCGTATTACCTAGACATGCTATGCTTCTCCATAGTTCTGCAATGTTTGGTCGATATCGGACATCTGTATAGTATAGCTGCCATTGAAAAGTAATGTTAGAAAAAGAGCTTATTAGAAAAAACTTTTTAGTTTTAAATGTAAACCTCTTTAAAATTGGCATTTATTTATGTTATAAGCTTTAACACAATTCTACAAAGTTTGGTCAAAATCGGATGACTATAGGTTATAGCTGCCATAGGAATTATCTGTCGAGAAACTAGTTTAAGTGAGAAAAACTTGGTATAGGGATAGCTGTCATACAAAAGTGGAGTCAGAAAAGTGGTCTTATTGAAAAAACTGGTTCGTTTTCATATGACCTTCAAATTAGTTAAAAAAAGTGCTGCAAGGGTATACAAACTTCGGCCGAGCCGAAGTTAACTTTCCTCTTTTTTTATACCCGTTACTCGTAGAGTAAAAAGGGTATACTAAAGTCATGCAAATGTATGTAATTGGCAGAAGGAAGCATCTCCGATATCATAAAGAATATATATTCTTCATCTGCATCAACAGCCGAGTCGATATAGCCATGTCCGTCTGACCGTCCGTCCGTCTGTATGAAAACCTTGATCTCAGAGACTAGAAGAGCTAGATCTCAGAGACTAGTAATGTTAGTAAAAAATGTTGGTTTGTATTTAACAGGTTCAGATTCATCGATTTCGGATTTGGAATGGAAATATTTTTGGAATTCTTTCTGTTCTCACGCCATGTATTCTTCGTCTTCTCAGCAGTCCTCTTGCTAACCGAATTGGGTGTTCTCTGAGTCTCTCAAGTTAGTCCACAGATGTCTCGTTAATAGCGTCACCCATCATAGGGACCTTAAGTTCCTTCTCCAGCCTTCTCGTGGCGTACCAGGGCGGTCCGATAATTCGAGCAGTATATAGTTTTTGAGTATTCCAAATACATGCAGGACATATCTCCTTGCAGGTGCACTAATTGCCATGTTGACGTGTACCTTGATTCTTAAGGATAGCTCGTTTCTGCTTGTTAGCATGTACCCTAATTGAGCAGCTCTTCTATCTTCTTATATACAAGCCAGATGTCAAGCGCCTGTCAAGGTGCACTGCCCGATATCTGTGTCCTTGGAGATGAGGTAGAAGTTAATCTATAGACTCCGGGATAGTCGTCTCTCCTTAACGTGTAGGTGATGTGGGCACACTTTGCTTGATTGATTCCAATATACCAGCGACTCTTTGTCTTGCACAGCAATCCTTTGTGACATACTCGATCGATGACTGAGTGAGCTTATTCAAGGCAAATATCCTACCTAGCAAGCACCTACTAAAGACGACATCAAACTAATTGGTCGGTATGTTTCAGACTCTGAAGGACCCATCTGGGCTTTGTGGTTCATTACGATATAAGCTTTCTTCCAGACCTTCGGAATGTACCCCAGTCGCAACACTGAGTTAAAGATCAAGATGAGGAACAGTATAGCTTTGTCAGGAAGTGCCTTATCAGCGTATTGTTGTCGATTCCATCTCCATCTGGGACTTGAGCTCTTTGTTCTTTGCTTTTACCTTCGAATGAGTGATCGAAAAAACTGGCAGTTCGAAGTTGTTAGCGGCGTGAATCTTTACTCAAGATTATTTGCCCAAAAAATCCCAAATGAAACATAATCTGGAAATCAAAATTAAATCCGATTAAATTCAACAAAATTTTATTTTCCCCGAATGATAATTTCTTCCAATTTTTCTTTACAGCTCCAAACGCATCTCAACGCCAGCTCGAAAATCAAGTAAAACAAAACTGTCAACTCGCACTACAACCTTGGATGAGTCGACGAGTAAGGAACCATAGAAAAAGGATGACTTCACAACAACTAAATTGCATTTACTCCTTACCCAAATTAAAGTTATATTTCAATGGCTTCGTTTAAATCGGTTTTTTTTTGTTTCTTTATTCACAATTGTACGATCTTAGAGGCTAAGTTTGGAAAAAATGTTACAGTTTGAGAAATTGGGATTGGCATAAATGCTCGCAATAGGCAGCTGAAATTGAAGTTGAACTTACGACAAACTAATCGAATACATAAAATCACAAGGCGGCGAACGTATGAACGAATTTCGAAAACAACATAATAAATAACAAAGAATTTTTAACAACAAATTATACACAGAAATTGTAGACTTTGGAATGTACAGATCAGGATAAAGTTGTGCTTGATCATGTGATATGTATGTTTTGTAATTAATTCCAATTCATATCACATGTTATCAAAGGACACGCACACTTATGCATATACACATTTAGCAAAGATCACATATCGGGATGGACATTAAACATACAATTACAATTGGGTGTGTTACACTTAGAGACAAATTGAGCTTATAGGTTACAGTTAAAATGTACAAATTTCACTAAACACATAGAGTAGGAGCTGCTGCTGCCGCTTAGCCGAATCCCAGCCCGAAACTGGCTAGCAAAAGCGCAGCACTAATTATGGCCACAGAGCGTTGTCTGTTTTCCGCACCGCAGGCAAGATTGTCGCGCGGATATTTGTTGAGTGGATCGGGCTCCTCGCTGGGACGACACTGTTTGCCCTGTTCGGCAAAGTGGGCGCCGCACAGTTCATGACAGGGCGGACACATTATCGCCCCCTTGTGGAGCCAACCGTTGGCCTCTATGCGTATGGAGAGCTTTTGGCCCGGAAATGAGCATTTGTAGCTGTAGTTGCCCACCAGAATGTGTAGGCGACCATCGAAGCAAGAGTATTTGTAGCAACCGCTGCCCCAATGCTGCCATTCGCGGGTCTGATGACAAGAACGCTCCTCCCACATGGACTCGCTGTGATCAAAGCATTTGGAGCCATCGCCATAGCTCTCCAAGGCAAAGTTCTTTTCGGGTTCTGTGAAAATGGGAGTGGTTAGTTTAAACAGTTTTCTTTCAAATTAATGTAAGAGAAAGAACAAATTAAAATCTTCCTACGCAAGTTTCACCTACGTATTTACAGAGATACAGACAGACATGGCTATATCGACTTGACCGCGCTGATGCTGATCAAGAAAATATATTGAATACATACATACACTCTGTCCCATCCAACATTTAGAAGATCAGTTCAACAAAAATCAACTGGTGAGTCAACTGATGAGTCTTTTTCGAGCATTTTTGATTATTAACAAGAGATGACTATCATGTGCGATTAGATTCGACTCGACAGTGATTCAGAAATATTCTCAAAACATGGTTTATTGAAAAACGACTCGAAAAGGATACTAATCAGAAGAATGGGCTAAAAACGACGCTTCAAAAAAAGGCTCGGCTACGGTACCATTTTCTTACAACAAAAGTATAATTTATTATTAGAAAACTGATCCACAGAGCTAATTGGACTATTGTGCTGTCAACAGAAAAAAGTTCATGCACTTGCATAAAAAGTGATTATTTGCAAACGACTCGAAAATGAATTGAAACTGATCAGAAGAATGTATACTTTTTAGGGCCCAAGATATTTCTTTCCAATCAAATTAAACACTTACTGGGATTGTTCTCCACGAAGCGACAATGCGAGCCACGCACTATGACATTCTTGCTCCGCCACGTAAACTCCTGGATATAGGGACAGTGATCGGCCAATGAAACCGATCCTCCATAATAGCCCTCTTCGCCCTCTTTGACATTCTGGAGACTATCGAAATTCTGATAGCCTTTGGGCAGCTCGTACTCATGTCGTATCAGATTACACAGAGCCACCGAATTGCGATCATCAGTGCATTCCGTTTGCAGCGGGTCCTGCTTGACCTTGGAGCAAAATGGGTGAATGGAGCGGCCTCTGGCGTGATTCATTTGAATCCAGTCTTTGCAGCTGCGCATGGCAAACGCACAGCCCAGGCCCTTGCCCCAGCTTAGGGGCGTGGCCATGGAATAATTGGCCCGATACCAGCCCGAATCTTCCATTAGAGCCAAAGTGATGCGTGAAAAGACCGGCGATTGGGTATGTGTGCCCGTCATGGCCTCATTCTCGAGTATGCGTTTCTCCCAGTGAGTTAGGGCGGTGCCCTCGCCACCTTGATCCTCCAGCTCGGCACCCTCCAGCTTCTGGCAATCGAAGTGAGCACGTACTTCGGCCACCACCCGTGGTGTGACCAGCATATCCACCACCTTTTTGACATGGCCACCGCGTACAGACCAGTTCTCACGCACCACCTTGCGTATGGTCTCGTTGCTCCACTGATGAATCTGCAGTCTGTAAATGTTATGGAATTTGTAAGCCATGTTATCTCCCCTGCTTTCGCTACTTACTTCTCATTCAGATACGGTTTGCCCGTGTCCGACTTTCGCGAAGTGCGTGGACGTCCGTCATCGTCTCGGAAAAAGGCATACAAACTTACGGAGAAGCCGAGCGCATGTAAAATCTCATGCTTGACAGTGGATATCAGTGTTTGCAGCTCCTGAGGCTTGGTGCTGATGCTATCGGGGCAAAGATTGGCATGACCGGCTATGGGACGATCCAGGGCGGCCTCCTGCTGGCAATGGGCCGCATAGGCAACGGTCAGACCCTTGAAACAACGTTGTGTTTGCCTGGCCGAAACATAGAAGACAAAGTCGGCATTCTCTATGCCATCTCCCGGCTGGGTGCCGCTATCAATGCGGCAATTCTGTCCCGTGGCATTGCACACCCGGCAAACCTGCAAGCGAAATGTTTGATTTAATAAAGGAATTTGCATACAAATGAGTGGGTTGGCTGGTTGGTTAACTCACATCCAAATGCTCATTGGGCACCTGCACCTCGCCGCACATAGTTGTGGCCTTGCAATGGTCTATGCAATGGGTATGGCCATTCTTCACATACACCTGCGTGCTGTCGCATTTGCTAAATGGGAGGGAAATTAATTAATAGCTCAGCTTGCCATTTGGAGCTGCCTTACCGATTGAGACGAATCACTCCCCTAGTTTCGCGTACCATCAGTGCCTGTTCCCAGAATTGTACTGCCTCCGGCAGCACTGTGTCCTGCGAGTTGAATCAAAATGTTATTCATTACTGCGATTCTATGAAAGCTGACAGAAAGACGAACTTACATTTATTAAATTGAATTTCTCCTCCTCCAATCTGCAAAAAGGAATTTGAGGTTCATTTAGAAATGTAAAATTGTTGCCTTGACAAAATTCGGGGAAAGGAAATTAGAAAACATAAAAGGGGAAACTGCGTTGGCAGTGTGACTGAGCCTTAATACTCTTATTGAGTGGTTGGAATGCAGCAGCAGCAGAGACGTGGGCAGAACTTCAGTCGCTGCAACTTGGTTTCTAAGGGAAATCCTTCCAAGGAACCAAGGAACAAAATCTAAATCAAAAACATACAAATGCAACTCATTCCAATCATCACCCAGCTTCAAACAACACTCAGCACCAAAATAAACGATTAGCCATCTAAAATCAATGAGCTCAACCACAAAAGGATGCAGGACAAGAGGTCTTTTAAGGCATCAGCTCGTTCTAGTGTTGTTGTTGTTTGATGTTGCATTGCGACTGTAATGTTGTACCATTTTGTTAAGCTCATTAAGAGATTTAGGCAGACTAAAATTTTGGGCGATTTACTTTGTCAACCAATAGTTATACCCCTCTTTCATTTTGGGGGTTAGAAATCCCCATGGTAACCACTGAGCAACTAAACAGGGTGGTTAATTTAATTCTCGATTCATTCCAAGTTGAAAGATTTGAGAAACTTGTGAAGTCGACTTGCTGGCCAGTGTAGACTTATGACGTGCCAACTGAGTTTGCATTTCCTTGACTTCAAAGTAGACACCATTGCTGTTGATACGCCCTTGGTTGTAAAGGGCCTTCCATCAAGGACATAGCAATTAGGTATCATTTTATGAACGCGCGCTTAAGCCATTTTAATTAACTGTCAATGGGGCAAAGTTCACGAACCAGCAACGGTTGCAAATTATAAGAAATTAATACCAAAATTTTGAGAAGATGGTTGCAACCATTAGAGCGCTTACTCCAATATTTGGCCCTAATAACCGGTCCCATCCGACAGGCTGTGAGCGCTATCGTGGATAAGCCATATTTTTAAAGAGCCAAGGATCGAGGCATTGATGTTCTGACTTCCCCTACTCTCCAGGACTAAGCTTACTCTATGATCCATAAAACTTTCATCGTCTTCCATTTAGTAAATAATCGCGCGGGCATAACGCCTTTACTTAACTTTTCCTAAAGGGCCAAGCTTCTCTCAATCTATTTTCTTGTTTGCTTTTAATTTATGCACAAGATAGAGGGACCTACAGTTTGTTGCCGAATCTGAACGACAAAGTTTGGAAATCTTTTTCATGGCCAGTTACTTCACAGCTGGCGCCAAAAGCTGGTGAAGGTGACCGGGTGTGTAAGTTTTTACAGAAAAAAACTTTTTCATTGAATGTTCCGAGATGGGATCGAAATCACGACTTTTTGCACAGCAGGCACACACACTACCTGCTGTACCACAAAGAGGGTGGGAAGGTGATCAAACAAGTGACTATAACTATACTGTGCTCGAGTCTTAAAAGGGACGATTGATTTCGGTAAGAGCACAATGGAAAATTGGCAGACAACCATTAAAGATCGTAGGATTGGCAATAGAGTAGAATATAAATGTAACGCATAGAAGGAAGCATTTACGACAACATAAAGTAAATATAATTTTGATTAGCATGACAAGCTGAGTTAATTTAGTCTTGTTCCTCCGTCTGTCCGTCCGTTCGTTGCTTCTATATATATCTCCTTCGTCAGTTCTAAAGCTATCGCCACCAAACTTTGCACGGAGTCTTCTGGTACAAACTTGCTGCACATTTCTCGGATTCGAACGGATCGGATGACTATAACATATAGCTGCCATATGAATGATGGGTCCAAAAACTAGTTCTAGTGAGAAAAACTGATTTGTTTTCAATGCATCCAAACTCCGTATTTACTAGTTTTCTATGACTCTCCATGATTCCAATTAGATTGCTTGAAAACGGAAATCTACATAGTATAGCTGCCACAGAAAAGTATGGTTAGAAAAGTAGTCTTAGCAAAAAAACCTTTTTGTTTTCAATTTAAACCTCTTTAAAATTGGCAAATGTCTATTTTATAAACTTTTATATGAATGATCGGTCGAGCAACTAGTTTTAATGAGAAACAATTTTTTGTTTTCAAAGAAAACGACTCTAAACTTTGTGTTTTTTAGTTTGCTATGCTTTTCCATGATTCCATTAAGTTTAGTAAAAATCGGACATCTATGAGTATAGCCGGCATTGAAAAGTAGAGTCAGAAAAGTAGTCAGTTAGAAAACTTGTTTGTGTTCAATGGCGGCTCAGATAAGTATGCAACGTTTTTTTAAACTCTGCCATTTATTATCCGATCATTATGAAAAGATTGTACATATTGGCCACATGCTAGTGCACTGCAAAATCTGAGCTCGATAGCTTACAAATTGTAGGAGATATTCAAAATTTTTTATTGCGGGGGCGGGAGGGGGCGTGGCCAAAATTTGAAACAAACTTGATCTGCTTACAGACAATTCTAGCTTACATCTAAAATTTGGTTGCTCTAGCTCTTCTAGTCTCCGAGATCTTCATACAGACGGACGGACGGACGGACAGACGGACATGGCTATATCGACTCGGCTATTGATCCTGATGATATATTCTTCTACTTTATGATATCGGAGATGTTTCCTTCTGCCTGTTACATACATTTGCACGACTTTAGTATACCCTTTTTACTCTACGAGTAACGGGTATAAAAACGTGCTGCAATGGTATACAAACTTCGGACGAGCCGAAGTTCACATTTCTCTAATTTTCTAACTAAGACTGTTTTTCAGACCCATCTTTTGAATGGCAGTTATACCATATAGTTGTCCGATTTTTATCAAACTTGGCAGAATTATAAAATAGCATGGGAAACCTATGAATACAGAGTTTGAGGACGTGTCCATTGAAAAGAAAAACGTTTTTACTCTAAAACTTGATTTTCGAGCGATTTTTACTATGGAAGCTATGAGATATAGTCATCCGATCCGGTCGATTCCGATATATTTATAGCGAGAAGCAAAGATAAGACTAATAGTAAGAATAAATTCAACTCGATGGCTTCGATAACTGACAGCTTAGCTCTCACCCTGATCAAGAATATATAGTCTATTGGGGCAGAAATGAATATTTCTATGCGTTGCAAGCTTCTGAACAAAAGTATAATACCCTTTGCAAGGGAATAATTAGCAGGCGTCCCTGAAAGATCTTAGGATGGGCAATAGTTCCGAACAACTTTCAACACCTTTAAGTGCCTCGATAGAACGCCGCAACTTTTCAACCAATCCCTTTTTAACTGTAATATCTGTGCTTAAAAAAACACGTAGAACTATTGGGAAACATTTATTTTAGCGCTAAGAAATATTTTGATTTTGTGATATCACGGTATTTTAAGAATTGATGTTGAATCTGGAATTTCAAAATTAATTTCTTTGGTTAAAATGGAAAATATAAAAAAAAAATATAGCACCATTGGTGTTGACCACCCGGAAAAGCGTCGGAAAAGTATGTGTGGGGATAATTGTATTTTTTATCCGATTGACTTAAAACTCGGTTTGTAAGTTTTCCCGATTTCGTAAAATCCGCCGACAAGGAAAATTCCCGGAAAATTCGAGATGCAAAAATCTATTTTTCACGCGATTGACTTGAAATTCGGATTGTAAGGAAAGTAAGTGATATAAATTGAGATGTCATTTTCCGATATTGGAAAATTTGACCGTTCGGTCGAAAAATTCCCCGAAAATTCTGCGTGCTAAATAACTATATTTCATTCGATTGACTTGAAATTCGGTTTGTAAGGAAAGTAAGTGAAATAAATTGAGATGTCATTTTCCGATGTTGGAAAATTTGCCCGTAGGGCCGGAAAATTCCCGCACAAGCGTCGGAAATGTTTGTATGGGGAACATTTTATTTACCATTCGATTGACTTGAAACTCGGTTTGTAAGCTAAGTATGCGACATAATTGGACACGTGTTTACCGTGTAAAGTCGAAAAATTCACGGAGAAGTCTGCAAGCTAAGTAACTAAAATTAACCCGATTGAATCGGAAAGCTCTACGAAAATTCTGCATCCGACAAAACGGTCTTTCATCCGACTGACTTGAAACTCGGTTTGTAAGGCCCGTAAAATTAATTTATAATGTGATTTTCCGATTTTTGGAAACTTTGGCCCTAGGGTCGAAAACTTCCGAAAACTCCGAATGCAATAAACTATATTTCATCCGATTTACATGAAACTAAGTTTCTAAGGAAATAGCGATAACGATAACGAAAATTATAACGATAGCGGTAACAGTAACGGTAACGAGAATAATGACGATAACGAAAATTGAACAATGACTGTTGTTTCTAAAAAATTCAGCACCATGGGTAGACTATTGGTGGTCAAGATTGTATAAAAGTTTTGTTTCCAGCGATTAGCTCCAAACGTATTTTATGAGCTTCATTCAAAAAAAGTACGGAATACGTGACTTTAAATATTTTTAAAATCAACCCACAAAGTAACAAAATATGCGGAAAGTTGTTGTATGCAACACTTTTGATCTTCATTTGATCAGCTCCATGAACATTTTGAAAGCATCACATTATAAAATATTACCAGCTTGATAAATTAGTAACAAATTGATGCAAAGCGAGCGAAGCCGCTGGTAAATAAAGCTAGTATTGTATATAGTTTTTACAATGAGATGGGGCTTAAAGTGCCAAAAAGTAACAAGCTTAGGAGGCTCATTCGAAACTGCACAATTACCACTCTATAAGAAAATAGCCCATACGATTGCTTAACCAATCATACTCAACTAAATTGCCAGCATTATTAAGTGGCCCTCTCAGTGGGCGCAAGTTTTCCTGTTGACCTTGGCCGTTGGCATTGCGCAGCACTGCCAATTGAATCAAAAGCAGCGCAGTTTAACCGTTTAAAGCACGATTGAGTGTGTGTGTGTGTGTGTATCCGAATCGGTGTTGTAATCACAGCTAAGCTTCAAAATACCTTGGATAGCTGCGTTAATTTGAACAATTTGTAGCTGGCCCTCCCGCCACACACCTTGCACCGAAAACCAATTTCGGCTTCAAGTGTTACTCAACGAGACCGACGCCTTGTGTTGGCAAAAAGCAAACAGTTAACGGTTTTAACTTGACATTCGGCCAAGTCAACTTGTAAACTGATTTCTGTTTGCTTGGCTGACTGCCATTAAAGTGCAATTAAAGCCAACTCACCGGTAAACGGAGTCATCGTAGACAAGCAGAATGCGCAGCGGCTGCTCTGCTGCAATGCTGCGCCGGCGTACGCTATGCACCGTTGCCTCTCCAGCCTCATCGTCCGTCAGCTGGATGCGCACACCATGAACGACCTACAAAGAAGGGGAGAAGAAATTCGTCAGCAAACGAAAGCGAAAATGGAAATGTTGTTAAATATTACTATGTATAAATGACGACATGACATAGCGTAGAGCCGCACAGCGTAGAGCAGCGCAGCAACAAAAGCCACGGTAATTGGCCCTGTGCAAATTGCTGGGAAATTAATTTTAAATGGCCCGCCAAAATGTCGAACGATTGGGACATCAAATGTCAATGATTTGTTGGGGGTTTTACACAATTTTCGGTGTTATTTGTGGCTATTGTTTTTTGTGTCTTTTATATCTAGTTTATTCGGCCATTGTGCAATGTGTGCCATTTATTGGACATAAATTAGATATTATCGTTGAATATGCATGCTTTGCTTTTTATTTTGATTATCATCTTCTCGAAAATTAGCATTTCTGAGACGACGCAGTCCACGGCAGTCCAAGGGTTGCTCAAGTCTTTCAATTGAAAGTCTGCTTAAGATTTAATGTCGTTTGGATGATGATTCTATATTAGTTTCAATTTTCTGCTTAAATGTTTAATGATATTGTTGATATTGTGGTACATTTCTTAGGTCGATCTTCAACGATAACGTAATGATTCTATACTAATATTTGAGCCTCAGAAGAATCTCTCCAGTACTGATCAGAGCTAAATTGTCCCTGAAATGGTAGGGTTGACACTGAATTCGTGGCGTCCCTTATATGAATTTCACTCACGAATTTAACACAGGCAAAACCTACTATTTAATGACAGGTGATTAGAGGCATGATTTCAGGACTGTACTCATGTGTGATTCTCATGGGAACTACTGAAACATGCCTTATTTCAAGAATGAAATGTGAAGAAAGCATTTCCGATACCATAAAGTATTCTCCTTCAGCATTAACAGCTTTGTCGATATAGTCATGCCTATATGAACTACTAGATCTCTCTCTCTCTCTAGAAGAGTTAGAGCAAACAATTCTTGAATTTTTTTTGGCTAGCTTGAAAAATACGATTTAAAAACAAAGGAAAGAAAGAATTATATGTGAAAGCTAAACATGGGCCGATTTTAAAGTGGTTTTCATTGACAACAAACATTTTTTTTTCACTTAGACTATTTTTCCAACCTTACTTTGTTTGTATACTATATAGATGTCCAATTTTGACCAAACCTGGCCCAATCATGGAAAAGCATCCTGTTACATACTTTTGCACAAACTTAATATACTCTATTTACCTACAGTACATAGTATAAAAATGCTATAAATCGAGAACACTTTGACTTTAGAGTCCAATATAGAAACTTTCCGCTATAATTATATAGCGTTTTTATACCCTTGCAGAGGGTATATTGAAATTGTCCAGATTTTTGTAACGCATAGAAGGAAGCATTTCCGACCTCATAAAGTAAATATATATATTCTTGATCAGCATGACGATATAGCCATGTTCGTCTGTCCGTCTGTTCCTATGCTAACTCCTCCGTCAGTTTTAAAGCTATCGCCACCAAACCTTGAAGGAAGTGTTCTGGTCCAAATACGCTGCACATTTGTCGGAACCGGCCGGCACTATTTATTTCTATAATATTTCTAATGATGCTTTGATAATATCCAAAAATTTAAGTTTTATTACTGATTACCATTGAAACTTGAGATATCAAGTCAAACGTGAGGAAAATAGTAGTATCGAAAAAATCAGAGTACTCAGAGAAATTGTGAAATATTAAAATCAAAGATTGAGATTGATTGAAAAAAATTAAAATATCAGAGCAGTTTTCCTGAGTGTACTTTATTACCTGATACCTGATTCCGCTTTACAAATGTGCGTGTAACTTTGAAAATAGTTCCTCTAAAATGTTTGTATGTGAACTGCAATATATGTAGATTACTAAAATAAAATGGAGAGGGTCTGTATTTTTTAAAATTCAAGTCTAGAAAACCTTCTCAAAGATTATAAACTTAACATGCTGCATTAGACAGCTTCGATTTGCCTGGAATTTGTACACTTTGCTCTCGGAATGCTGTACGTTAATTTGATTTAAATAAAAACGTATTAAAAATTGTGCGTGCTTGTAACTCATAAGCTCGTACACTTACCCAATTCTAACAGAATCAAATTACAAAACTTCTATTATTAAATAAATAAATCTCTTTTCGGGGTGATAATCTAGAGACGAAAGCCAATGTAGTTTTGTTGTACCTGAATTTATTCAATTTACTTTAACTGTTGAAAATTTAAAATTAATTCAGCATTCAGAAGCCTCTTTTATAGATGAATAAAACTCTGCAGCTTGCTAAATGATACACAGGTTTTAATTTATACAATGGGTAAACATCAAGTTGAATATCTTACGCTGATAACACAAATTTGGCGACTTGAATATGCTTTCGTCACTTAATTATCACCTTGTTAGGAGTATTATTTATTTCATATGTGAGACAAGCAGACAACAAACTCGACGTTCATGATACGAATTGCTTGCAAGTATCTTCAAGAGCATGTTGAGTATTGATAAGTGCCGTCTGTCGGCATACCTCCCCGCACTAATGGGATGGTTCGGGTTGGAAGAGCATACAAATTTTAAAGCTCTTGCTTTCCCATTGCTTTCAATTTAAACACGAAAACGAAAGTGATACCCCCTCCTAACAAATGTGTTCAAGTGCCTGGAATCTTATCTAGAATAATAAAGAGCAGCAGCAGCATAAGTATTATATAAAAGCCACAAATAAAGTGAAAGGCAAAAACAGCTCGCTAATTTGCACAAGAAATGAAAAGAACACTTATTTTTGAATTCATCATGCCCTGAGAAATAATTGGGTGTACACGTACACACAAATAGTAGAGACTTCGTCATGCATCTAAATGGCAATGTCAGACACCTGCGCTTAGTCTTTTTCTACTCTTAATTGTCTTTTCTTTATAAGCATGTTTATCCAACAACAATAATAGCAATCTATCTATATTTGTCTATTTAGCAAGGAGAAAAAAAAAGAATACATTTTGCAAAGGCAAATAATTAAACAATGAGAGGCAGCGGCGTAGTCGGGCTGTGTTAAGGGGTGTGCTTAGTTAAGGGTAATGGATAGCTTTAGTTTACTTAGCTGGATTTGCTAATATGATTTGATGATATTCATTAAAAATCTGGTGCGTTTCAAAGTAAACGAAATTTTCGTATGGTAATATACTTTTTGAGCACACTTTTTATATTCTTGCAGAAAAAGTTATAGAATTTGTTGTTTTGTAAGGCATAAAAGAAATTAACTCCAACCACCTTTAATTTTGAATCACAAAATAAATAAATATATTAAAAAACTCAGCGTGTAAATCTTCGAAATTTTGCACAAATTCTACAGCTTCTTCGTAGGGCTTCTTAATTTCCAATGATGTTTAATTTAAGTTCGCCTGAATTGAGAAATAAAATTACCATTGCATTTCGTTTTATTACCAGTTTACCCACAACTATATATAGATGTTGGAAGAAGTATGAATACTGGCGTAAAATTATATACAGAATCTTTAAGCGGAATTATAAAACTAAGATCAAGTCATGTGTAATTTTCTTATAAACCCAGGAGATAATCCTAACCAGACCGAAATATAAACAGACCGCCGTAACCGAAGCATTCAGCAGATTTTCGATTGCCCATTTCACCAGCTGAATTCAGTGATTGCCGGTTGCGATTGGAAAAATTTCACAATAATGATTGCAGAGATGCAATCAAATAAAATGTGTGATTGGTGAGAAAGTTTTGTAAACGTAAATTAGTAAACGTAAACCGGAGCTATCGAATGCGCCCAATGATAGTAACCAATATATGGGCGAAAAATTGTTCTTTGATTATTTCTTCAGAAGCTTTAAACAGAAACAAACTGGTTTTCGTCTTGAAGTGTTTAAGACCGTCTTATGGCATATGGAGAAAGAAAATAAAGGTTATGGAATTAAATTGATTTGTCAGCTTGAATTAATCTCGACCATACTTAATACGAGAGCGTAAGCTAAAGTCGGCCCTGCCCGACTTTGAAATAGTGTTTAATAACCCAGTCGTACTTTGCAGAATGTGGTTCCCAAGAGAATGTCATTTTTCATACATCTTTTTATAGAAAAAAGTCACAACATATTATTTAAAAGTTAGAATATATATATTATATGAAATCGGCACTACATTTTTTTTTTATGAGCTTGATAGTTAATTTAATCTGAGACCGTCTCTTCTCTGGGTTGTACTTTTGGCATGTGTAACCAACAAGAAATAACGTTGAAAGCGTTGAAAGCAACAACAAAAAACACATGCTAAAATACGATCTCAAGGAAGCATTCTTTGACGGTTTCCCGCCTTAACAAAAGCGAATGGAACATTTCACCTCTGGGGAACTACTTCTTCGGTGAAAAAGAAGTATGAAAGATTTGCTTTTTTCATGGTGTCAGGTCCGACTGGGAACCTCATGCGGCTCAGATAAGTATGCATTTTTTTTTTTAAAATCAGCCATTTATTATCCGATGTTTATGAAAATTGAATGTAGATATTGGCCTTGCACTGCCACATCTGAGCTCAATATCTTAAAAAATGTAGGAGCTATTCGACTTTTTTTATTGCGGGGGCGGGAGGGGGTGTGACCAAAAATTTAAGTACACTTGATCTGAGTGCAGACAACACTAGTCTAAATTGAAATTTGGAAAAAATCAATCCGAAACTGGATTAAAAACAGGGTGATCCCGGATATTCTTAAGCCGATTTCGGAAAAGACTAATTTCACTACCGCTTTTTTTCAGTCCCGAAAGGATCATTTCAAGCTTGCTTCGGGATTACCCTGTTTTTATTCCCCATTTCTGTTTTTTTTTCTCTGTGGCTCTTTTAGTCTCTGACATCTAGGTTTTTATACAGGCTATATCGGCTCGACTATTGATGCTGATCAAGAATATATATAGTATATATATCTATATATTATAAATATTATATACTTGAGGTCGAAGATGCTTCCTTCTGGCTGTTACATACTTATGCACAAACTTATAATACTCTATGTACCTACGGTACAGAGTATAAAAATCAGCTGTCAGCTACAAAAACTTTTTATTATTTACCTAATCAGAGCTGTCAGCAGTCAGCTGCTTTGAATGAAGCTGTTATTTGGTTTGGTCAACGACCTACAAATGAATGGAAAGTGAAAATTTCAATGTGCTGTTTCGATTTTAGATTAGTGTGCTGTGCGTGTGAGAGGTCTGCCCAACAAACTTTGCAAACAGACGTCACACTAATGTCTTTTTCCTACAGGTTCTTGACCATGTTGTGCAATTTGGGAAAGGTAAAAATTGTATATCTAGAGTCAATCATTCTTTCAGCAATTGAGGTATTGTGCTAAGAATCTTTTGTGAATTCTTTGTCTTTGGACAATTCGATTAAGATTGTCGAACCCAAGCAGCTTGTTGTAGACTACTTGTGTTTAATTGAAAGCTTCATTTCACATCAGTAGTCGATAAAAAATTTGAACAAAAACAAAGATAACATAAAATAAGGAATATATATTCTGGATCAGCTTCTGAGACGATTGTCCGTCTGTCTAGTGCAGGGGTGCTCCCGCTGTATACGCTCCTGGCGCATGTGTTGTTGTTTCGCGCAAAGCGACTGCCGAGCTTATGGGACTCGCGCATAACGATCTTGCAGCAACAACTTCGTATGAGCCTCTCTTCTCTTTCTCTCCAAAGCTTCTTGCGAAATTGAAGGCTTGAAAAATTCGTATGCGCTGATTTTGTATCAGACTGCTACAATCATACACACACACACACACAGCATTAGGCAATAAACGCGGTTTTCTCTTTGGTTTTCTTGTGGTTGTTGTTGCTTCAAAATAATTTGATTTATTTGTGTTAGTGACTGCGCTAACATTAGGTGCAGTTAGACACCCCAGGACTCGCTAAAGTCGCTTAGTCTTGAAGCTATTGAGCAGAAGAGGTTCTTTTAACTGCACACTGATTTTATATATGCCGGAACCGCTAGAATCAGGTAACTATATCTTGAAGATGCCATAGGAATGTTCGATTTTAAGTGTAACTTTGGCTCATTCGACGTTAGCTTTGCTTTAACGTCGATTCTCTTCCACTTCTTGCTTACATTTACATTTTATCGGCTTTATTAGGCAAAAAGTTGCGTTTAAAGTCAGGCAGCACATGTAAGATCTATTTAACTGATCTCTTTTCAGTCATGTAGACGGACGAGTATGTAATCGTTGTATTTAAGGTTACAGAATGTTATTTTGATGTAAAGTCGGTTAACACGTGAGACTAATTAACAGTATTCTTAATAATTTTCTAAGATAATTTAATAAAGCGATCTTTTTGTTTAAAGTTATATATCTGGTTTGCTTAAAGTTATATATCTTCATTCAGACTTGAAAATTCTTTAATTTAACCCCCATTAAAAAATATTTCTAAGCCTCCATGACTTTGTAAATAACACCAGCTTAATTATAAATTTTAGTAATAGAATTTTGTACCTTTTCCAACTAATCATCATAAAAGTAAATGCTGACTCACTTCCCGTGTAAATAATGCTTGAGTACGAATGATAGTCCCTTGCCCTCTTATAACAACGCCCCTGAATTGTCATCCAACCATTTAAGATAACAACCTTAGATACGCCTTACAGAAGATAATCCTCTTTAAATACGGCATTAGTCGTGATGACCCTCAAATGAACAACCATTATGCATGATCTTTAAATTGCTGTCGTCGATTTTATATGTGGCGCTGCTTGGTGTGCGGTTTCTGTGCACTTTGAAATCATTTGAGAAACCGCTAAATTACAAATTATCTGCAAAGCGTTTGGCAGGTGAAAGATGAACACCAACAGATGCGTTCCCTGGCTCTGCAATCATTAAGATGAAAAGAAAAACATAGAGAGAGAGAGTGTGCAACGGCGCATTCAACGGCGGTTAAGTATCGGTGTCTTTTCATTTTTCATGCCTGATGCGTGCAACGGGCAGCTGGCGGTAACCATGGTGAGCTGCTAGCTGTATGAACGAAATGCCAATCAAAAGAAAATCAATGAGATGAGTATGGTGGGGGTCAAAGGGAGCTTGCCATTTACGTTTTAAATCAGCAACGGTAAAAACTGCACTAAACGGATTAAAGTTGCATTTTAATTACGTCAGCGAGTTTGACAGTTGCTAAATAAGGTTAATCTTTGACTAAAAATGTATATTAAATATTGATTTAATTAAACACACAATTTTAATGGCAAATATTAAAAGGGCCGCTTGATAAGATTGTGAATTTCCAGCGGGTAACTGAAAATGGTGGAGAAAACTTTTTATTTGCAAGGCATCAAAAGCTGATAAACTGAAAACTACGAGAATACTGAGTAAGGAACCAAAATGCGAATTTCAATTATGATCTTTGCGGGATAAACAGAGTAGGTTTCGAATTATTTTAAAATCTTTTTGATCACACTTTAAGTCTTATTCCAATCCCGATAAACTCCCAAAATAAGTACAAAATGAACCCCATTTATACACAAAAAGAATATAATAATAATTGCCTAAAACTATGCCATTTTTATTTCCTTAAATAATTTATAATTAAATAAAAAGTAACTGAGAGTCATTTATGTCTGCGTCATACATGATCCACACTTTACATTCACTTAGATTGACAGACTTATTGATGGTAATCAAAATGAGTTAGTAGTCTGTTTTAACAGCTAGTAATTGATTATGACACTACAGTATAAGCACACTTAAAAACAAAACACTAGGCGCAATTTAATTCATGTAAATACACACAGTATATCACTGAATATAACGTCAATCTCTTTTTGCTGCTAGTCCAAGGAAAAAGGGAAACGGCACTCATTATGCTCAATAGCTTCGGCGAGCAAACAACAAAAAGTAAGTAGTCTGCAAACTATAAGAGAATTGATTTTCTGAACTAGTAATATTATTAAACATTACTTTAAAGAGCATTTATCATGATAATTTTTTTGTGTATTAACAGGGTAAAAGTCTTTCTTTAAATTCAGAAAATTCTAATGTCAAGCTAAATTCATTGTGGAAAAGGGACAAGAGTACACACAAAAACCCCCCAACAAAAGCAATTTAAAACTTTTATTTAACGGTATCTCTGTATTTATCTCAAAAAGTATTCAGAGGCCATGAATTAACCAAAGACCAAGAAATAACAAAAAGTATTAAAATCAGTTGGGAATTCAAAGAACAGAAGTCTATTCTGTACTCAATATTAGATAACTTGGACTTGAGCCAAGAGCGTGGTTGTCTTTAGTTTTAGTACTTAGGCTTTGAAAGTACGAAATGTTCTTGATTTAAGAACATTTGTTATCACTTTAATAATATTTACGGTCATTTTAGTACTTCTAATAAACAATACGTTCTTGAAATTTTGGGAACAAAGCGCTATGAATTCTGTACCGTTCGATCCAGAACTCTGTCAGTCGTTTTTGCCTGAGTGTCTACTCAACTAAGCTTGATGGCAATTAATTTGTAATTAACTCAATAGACCCTGACAAAACATTCACAGACTAAAAGATTATTTGATTTTGATTCAGTTAAACTTTGAAAGATGATGTGTGTGTTGCTAACTACTATATTTGAGTCCTTTATGCTCCACAAAGTAGCCTTTGCAATGCATTTTAACAGGGGGCTGACTTGTGATCGCCATGTAAATGTCAATAATATTCGGGTTAGATTAAAGAAAACCATAAAAGAGTTAGGAGGGAAAACAGATAATTGCATAAGTCGATCTTGTCCTTTTAGAATCTTGGTTTTTTAGCTGCGTGCAAACTTTAAAATCTTAAAGCGAGAATTCGGTTTTTTTGGCATTCATTTCTCTATGCCATGACAGAGGATATTTTTAAATTTCTTCCGAGTTCTCGGAAATATGTCATACCAAATCCTATACACACAAATATGAAGGATGTTACCAAATAAAATCATACTTGAGCCTTTGCTTAAGATTTAATTAAATAAAAATTTGTGTAATTTGACATTGGATTTGTAATTCAGAAACTGAACCAGAATACTTATCTATAGTTCTGAAACCGCCGTTATGGCTTTATTCCTTCGTTGGCTGTGCGTCGAAAGTGACGTGGGCAAAAGTTATATGTTTAACACCAATGTAACAAAGCCCGTTAGTAAATATATCTCTGGCAAAGTGCCAAAGTATGTAACAGCCAAAAGGAAGCATCTCCGACCCCATAAAGTATATAGATGGTAAAAGACAGAGGTTTGGCGTGTATGGGACAAAAACTTGTCGTCAAAAACGTCATATCTTGCACAGTTTTAAAGATAGATGGTCCGTAACTTCTAAACTTATTAATTAATCAACATTATTTATCGATCCGATCTGGATCGGGTAAAGATCGGATGAACGGTTGTCGAGTTATGACCAATAGACTGTTCGCTGCTGATCCGCTGCTTTCATTTGCCTCCTGAGCAAGATACTCGAGACATCTAATGAACGAGTTTTTTCTTTATAAACTTAAATACCCGGTCTTCTTCACAAGCCAAGGACGCCAGCTGTTAAGTAATTAGCCCTGAAAAAGCTTCTTTAGCTTTGCCGTAGGTCTTTTCTCTTGTGCGAAAATAAGAAGCACACAAGCCAAGAGATTAAGAGGGGCTGGCCCTTTGGTCTGTCAAAGCCCAAATACGGACAGATAGACGAGAATGACGGAAATGCTTTATTAATGTTTCATTTGAATACACAGCACAAACTTACAAACTACCTTTGGTACAGGGAACAATTATATAGATAAAACATAATCTTAATTGGGTGTAAAAACGATTTCTCGAAATGCTTGAAAAATCCATAGTAAAAATCGATAAATTTCTCTTTCAGAAAACAAACCAACAGACAAGTTTTTATGTAAGTTTATTCTTTATACTTTTGCAACTCTGTTATTATCCGATCCGAAAAGTAAGTTTTCTATTTAAGATAGACAACTTACAAGTTATTGGAATTATTCAACAAGTTTTGTTGCAAGAATGGGGGTCAGAAATTTGATATGCAGATACTAAGAGTCTATATCTCAAATATGAGTGCTCTAGCTCTAGTGGTCTAAAGGATCTAGGTGTTCATACAAAATGAAGGACCAATGTCCAGACTGTCAGGGTTAAATTAATTCGGCAGAAGGTTGTTACATAAAGATTTGGCAATATTCGACGGACCCATGTTTTTTTTATAGATCTAAGAAAAACAAACGTTTTGTCTATTTGTGAATAAAAACAAATGGTATGGGTTCAAATAGATTTGATGACATCACTTTTGGAATGTGAAATCTTGTAAATGGTTGCCTCGAACGGCTATGTGTTATATTTCCCGTTTTGCAGCATTGCCGGCATGGCTGATATTGTTTTTCAGGTAATACAGGGTCCTTGGCTTGTGGATGTAAATCTTTGATCTTAAATAGCGCCACAAAACATTTCTGCCGGAATGGCAGAAACGGGCAACGGGGATTATAACAGAATTATTAGCATATTCATTTCATTCCGAGACTATTCTTGGGCAAAAATTTTGTTTTTCGAACTCCAGTTGTATGAATTTATATGTGTGGGAGGTGAAAATACGTCTCCAATTGAATTCACTGGCCTTGTGTAAAATACAAGAGAATATTGACAGATTTCTCTAACCATAAATGGCAACACTGGTAGGTGCTTACACATATATGGGAGCAACTGGCACCTTAAAATATGTAAACTTGACAGTCTGTCTAAACGCACCGTAAGATTTGACTCTGAGAAACTTCATCATCTTCGTTCGAAAGTATGTAACAGGGAGAAGGAAACAATTTCGACCCCATAAAGTATATATATCGATATAGCCATGCCCGTATGTCTGTATGAACGCGTCGATCTCAGAGGCTGTAAGAGATAGAGCCACAAATTGTTACATGAAGGTAGGTGTATACCCTCAGCAGATCACGTTGGTATCAGATTTGGAATTGTCTGCATCACCCAAGACTCACAAAGTTGAAAGCCACATTTCTTTTCAGCGATATTTTTATTGTACGAATTACTGTGAATTTTGGCATTTGATTGTCTTCAAAAAAGCTAGGAAATTTTTGTCCTATAAGATCGTTAAATGTGGGATTTAAAGTTCATAATAGTTTAAATTAAATGCAGCTTAGTTGCTACTACATTAAAACATTAAATAACATTTTGTTTAGAATTCGTCACAGCATTTAAACAGGTTAGCTTTTATATAAAATTAGAGTAAATGCTGACTCATTCAATGTACATAATACATATAACACATCTATTTACATCCGACATGACTCGAGACGACCTTTACAATAAGAAGGAAAAAATTCAACACATTTTGCATGATACTCAAATTGCTTTTCCCTCGTAATTATGACTGTGCTATTTGTGTGGGAAAATTAAATGAAAAAGTGTTCAAATTTTAAATCATCTGCAAAACGATTGGCAGGTGAAAGATAAAACGCAACTGACGCGCAGTCTCAGATGCGTTAGCCGAATATGCAATCATTAAGAGAGAGTGCCACGGCGAAATCAACTGCATTTCATTATGATCTGAAAATTCAGGTGGAAGCGAGCAAATTATCCAAACTATGATTCATTATGTTTGCATAAACTTTTCTTATCTGAGTACATTGATTTTTAATAATACCCACA
This sequence comes from Lordiphosa andalusiaca, assembly GCA_035044965.1. Lineage (NCBI taxonomy): Eukaryota > Metazoa > Arthropoda > Insecta > Diptera > Drosophilidae > Lordiphosa > Lordiphosa andalusiaca. The sequence continues at coordinate 34,499 of JAWNNM010002620.1, forward strand.
ACTTTCATTAACGACTTTGCTGCCCATTAAATTAGCTTATTTCAATTAATTTTTACTTAACCGAATCGTTGGGCCGCTAAACAAAAACTCATTGGTTTTCGATTTAGTTTAAATAATGAAGTCGAAGTGTACACTACTATATATAAATTGGCTAATGCTGTGGCAGATGTGCCTTATGCCCGTTAGTATTTCAAGTCTTTAAAGATTTTTTCGCTTTAATACCGCAGTAGCATTTAGATCAAAGGGTCAGTCAAGTTCAGCAAAATGACGTGCACAGATTGTCAACCGGAACTATGTAAGATTGAAGAGTGTCGGATCAAAGCCATCGGTCGCACGGTGAATGTCATCAACATTCGAGTTAAACTGGTCAAAATCATTCACGAGGTATGATGAAACATGACTCTATATTTGGTTATCATTATCAATTCCTTAGTTGCAGGTTAACTTCAAATTATTGAAGCGTGAACGTGGTGGTTGGCATCCATTTCTCTATACCATGACAGTGGACGTTTGCAAGTTCTTTAAAAACCCACGGAAATATGTGATACCAAATCTTATTTATACATATTTAAAGAACTATACAAACCTGAATCACACTTGTCCCTATGTGGTGAGACTATGAGCTTAGATGGACAGTTGCTAAAATTCGAATTTCTTTTAAATATTACAGAATGATTCAGAATTACAGCTGATCGGATGGCAATTGGATGAGAAAAGTATTTTAGCCAAGTTCCCGGTAGAAAATGGTGAATACGCTTTACACACTACTTGGTATAATGGAAAAAAAGATGTACTACAGATGAATGGTTCTGTTATTTATTTTTAAATATCGCTAAATTTGAGAAACGTGCGAGTATCCGTGGTGTAGTTTGAAAAAGCACGTACATTTTAGTTATAATTTGCTTTGCCAAACGATTTGGTTACGTATTGCCTTTAAGCTCGGTTTCGAAACCGGTTTGTGTGTCGATATACCAGAGTTGTCACCACTTCAATAATTTGAGTTTACAAAGCTTTTATCTAAATCCATTTATTTACATTCAAAACTGTATTTTGATGAATTTGAAATATGGCTAAATATAGCAAAATTTAATGAAATATAAAAAATTAATTCATATGCAGCATAATTCAGAACAGCTCGTTTTGGTCACAATCGGTCGGGTTTGGTTTTCATGATATGAAAAAAATGTTTTAAAATATATTTCAAATTGAAAGAAATGAAAAAAAACTGAAATCATTTTTTGGAATGAATAATATTTTTATAATATTAACTTTGTAATTTAAAACAATTATTTTAAAGTTCAGAACGACAAAAAAAATACTTTTTTGACAGTATTTCAGTATTCTCTATAAGAAACAATTTTGAACAACTCATGAACATCAAAGTAAAGCCAAAGTGTAGAAACATGGGTCATTCCATGTCCACCATTCCACTCCAAATTTTTTTTGTCTAAAATAAAAATTACTATTTCATTTTACTATATTACTACCTTATTATACCATTGCAGAGGGTATACTGAAATTGTTCAGATGTTTGTAACGCAGAGAAGGAAGCATTACCGACCACATAAAGTATATGTATTATTGATCAGCATGACGAGCTGAGTCGATATAGCCATGTCCGTTCGTCTGTTTCTATGCGATTTCCTCCGTCAGTTTGAAAGCTTTGCACGAGGTCTTGTGGTACAAATACGCTGTCGGATGACATTCCATAGGAATGATCGGTCGAAAAACTGACTTTAGTGAGAAAAAGGTTTTTGTTTTTAACTTTTGTCTGTCTGTTTCTACGCGAACAAGTCTCTCAATTTTAAAGCTATCGAGCTAAAATTTTGCACAGAGTCTTCTTTTTGCTGCACACTACTGATATGTCAGAACCGATTGGATCGGATGACTATATCTTATAGCTCCCATAGGAACAATCGATTGGAAAACTAGTTTTAGTGGGAAAAACTTTTTTTTTTTTTATGTAAACATCTCCACACTTTGTATTCGTAGGTTTTCTATGTTTTTTTTTAATAATTCTACCATATGGTATGGCTGCCATACAAAAGATAGGTCTGAAAAACAGTCTTATTTAGAAAAACTATTTTGTTTTTAATGGTAGCATCCTGCAATGTATTTGTTTGTTTCACATGCTTTTACATAATTTTACAAATTTCGGCCAAATCGGATGACTATATCATATAGCTCCCATACGAACGATCGGTCGAAAAATGGGAAAAGAGTATTTTTTGAAAATATTTAAGCGAGCAATTGCAAGGGTATATAAACTTCGCCACATATGAAGTTAGCTTAACTTTCTCGTTTTTCCTCTGTGTGCTGATCAAGATTATATTCACTTTATAGGCTGGGAGATGATTGCTTCTGGGCGTTACATACAAACTGACCTTTGGGTATCTTCGGCACAGAGTATAGCAAATGAATATATTTATTTTATTTAGTAATCAATCGAATCACGTGTATTCTACGTCGGTTTCGGTTGCGGTCGGAAGCAATTTATGGTAATTATCTAAATACAAGTTTATTCCCATTTTAAAATCTTAAAAAGCAGATGGGTGGACATTTTATAGGCAATTGGAAACGTTCATATAGATATTTCTTATAAAACTGTCCTGCCGATAGAAAGACTCAGTCGCCCGAATGACGACTAGATAACAGTAGAAGTCGCTCGAAACGTTCGGTTCACAGTAAAAGAAAAGTCGAAATTCCCGGTTTGAACCGATTCGGTTCGAAAAGTAACATGACATAAGGTTCTCTTCAAACTCAGCTTTCATGATTCAGTAAATCGATTTGCCATAAGAATACATAGAATTTTTTAACGACTTGTTCTGAACATTATCTCAAGGTCTTCTTATGTAATCCAAAACGTGACAATCTATTGCCCGACATTACGTGCCACCGCGGTGCACCGCCTGTTCGAATATAATTATCCACTTGCCTTGCAGCGCTGCTGTCTACGCCGGATCTCAACCAATTTAGACCAATTTGAGCGAACCGGGAATAATTCCAGGGAAGTTGATGATGTGTCAAGAGATGTGCTTTTTGTGTGAATTTCGAATTTATCAATTAAGCAACCCAAGTCTTGGACATTTTTTGCGGTCAAACTATGAGGTAACATATAGATTCAGCAAAAACCAGAAACAGAAAGAGAGGGAGAGTGAGATTGGGCGATGAAGCGTGTAAGCAACAACTGTTGCGCAGCATGCAAAGTAGCCCCTGGCTAGGGGAGCGTCGGCATTCGCTCAATAAATATTACAACAATGTAAACAACAACAATTAAGCCTAAACAGCTGAGAGAGCTGCCGCCAGCAAGCAAAACGAAAGTGAAAGCCCGAAACACTCACCAGAAAGCTTTCAGACTTCGATTGATCTTCAACGAGCATTGAACGCTGATGGTGACAGTTGATGAAGCGACAAAAAAAAAAAATACAACAAACTTGCGGAAGAGCACCGCCAGCAGGCGCAAAAATGTGGTCATGCACGGCTCACTACACGAGATTGTCAAATTGAAACGTAACCACTGATCGATTCCCCTCAAACCAAATTAGCATGCGCAACTGGGCAAACAGTGGCGCTTCATGACACCCAGCGCATGCGTGCGTGGATGGCGTTTTTGCCATTTGTTTGGTTTGTTTCTCTGACTGAAAAAGTAAATACGGGAGGTAAACGTGCAGCCAACTGTAGCAAGCGGCACTTTTCTCTTTCTTGCCTATGGCTTAATTTGTATTCGCCTTAAACGTGATTCGCCTATCTAAGCTGGACACGCTCGAATGTGGCCCACATATGTATGAGTAACATTAGATTCCATTTCTGTGTTAGTATGCTAGCCAGTCGGACATTACGTCTTATCGAAGATTGAATAAGCAGCAAATGGCAATGCTTAGAAAGTGTGGCCAACTGGCAGCTCTTAAATTTATAATCTATAATCTACAGTAAACCTGCAGCGATGCTAAACGGGTGACAGAGCAGGGTGCTCGCTCCGAGCTCTCCGAAATGAATGAGAAATGAGCTCTCTGAATGAGATTTTGTTCATTCTGTGCAGGGAGCGTAACGGTTACAATTTTTCAGATCAGAATTATCTACAAATTTTTTTCATTTAATTTTAATTTACAACTAAAAGTTGTGAATTTTTTTTTAAATTTTTTTTTATTAAAAACTTTATTTAAAAATTAGTGGTGATTTTTATTTTTAATAAATTTACAAACTTAAACTAAAAATTTGTTTTGTAATTTTCATTTTAAAATAAAAATCAAGTTCAAATTGCTGGTGAAATTTTATTTTAAATCAAAAATTAAGAGCGTTATTTAATTTTGTTTTTATAAGAATCGCAAAAAAATGGGCTATATTTGAACACCGCATTCATATTAATAAAATTAAGACCAGTTTTAAGGACATTTCCATTGAAAACAAAAAAGTTTTTCTCACTAAGACTACTTTTCAGACTCTACTTTTCTATGACAGCTATTCTATATAGATGTCCGATTTGGACCAAACTTAGTGGAATCGTGGAAAAGCCTACAAGACTAAGAAATTCAAAGTTTGGAGGTGCATCCATTGAAAACAAAGTTTCCTCTTAGTAAAACTAGTTTTTAGACCGATCATTCCTATGGCAGCTATATGCTATAGTCATCCGATCCGGACGGTTCCGATAAATGTGCAGCGTATTTGTTTTACAATACTTTGTGCAATGTTTCGTAACGATAGCTTTCAAACTGACGGAAGAAATCGCATTGATACAGACGGACGTGGCTACATCGACTCAGCTCGCCATGCTGATTAGGAATATATATACTTTATGTAGTCGGAGATGCTTTCTTCTTTTTATACTCTGTACCGAAGGTACATAGAGTATTATAAGTTTGTGCAAAAGTATGTAACATCCAGAAGGAAGCATCTCCGACCCCATAAAGTATATATATTCTTGATCAGCATCAACAGCCGAGTCGATATAGCCATGTCCGTCTGTCCGTCCGTCCGTCTGTCTGTCCGTATGAACGCACAGATCTCAGAGATGGTAAGAGATAGAGGTTTGACATGTATGGGACATATGCTTCTTATGTCAGCAGGCAGATTAATTTTGGCCACGCCCCCTCCCGCCCCCGCAATTTAGAGTCATATCTCCCACTGTTTTGAAAGTCATATCTCCCACTGTTTTGAAGATAGATGGTTTGTTTCTGTTGGACATATTTAGTTATTAGGATAACTTATCTTACCAAAGGAATGAAGAAGATCGGATGAACGGTTTTCGAGTGATGATGAAAAGACAAATTTTCTTGGTACAGAGTATGTTATAGTCGGGCTTGACCGACTTTCTTTATTGTTTAATATGCCGTCTGCAAGGGTATGAAAAGTACATAAGATTCAGAAAAATGTATGAAATTTTAATTTGAGTCGATAGAACGATCCATATAATTTGAAGTTTAAAGATAGAGGAAAGGTAATTTCGACTCGGCCGAAGTTTGTATACCCTTGCAGTACGTTTTCTAACTAATTTGAAGGACATCCACTGAAAACAAACAAGTTTTTCCCAATAAGACTACTTTTCTGACTCTACTTTTGTATTTCGACCAAATTTTGCAGAATTATAGAGAGGCATCGTCTGTTTCTATGCTATCTCCTCTGTCAGTTTTGAAGCTATCGCGACCAAACTTTGCACGAAGCCTTCTGGTACAAATACGCTGCCCATTTGTCGGAACCGGCCGGATCGGATGACTTTAGCAAATAGCTGCCATAGGAACAATCGGTCAAAAAACTAGTTCTAGTAAAAAAAATTTTTTGTTTTTAATGCAAACGTCTCCAAACTCCGTATTTACTAGTTTTCTATGCTTTTTCATGATTCTGTCTGCAGTTTGGTCGAAATCGGACAATTAAGTAGTATAGCTGCCTTAGAAAAGTAATGTTAGATAAAAAGTCGTGGTAAGAAAAACATTTTTGTTTTCAATGAAAACATCTTTTAAATTGGCATATATTTATTTTATAAGCATTCCACACAATTCTTCAAAGTTTTGTCAAAATCGAATGACTATACTATAGGTTATAGCTGCCATGGGAATGATCGGTCGAAAAATAAGTTCTATTGAGAACAACTTATTTGTTTTAAATGGAATCGACTCCAATGTTCTTACATGTTCGATTGTTAGGCTCTTGCATGATTCCACTAAGATTGGTCGAAATCGGTCATCTATATGTTATAGCTCTCATTGAAGAGTAAGGTCCCAAAAATAGTATTAGTTTGAAAAACGTGCTGTTTACAAACTTCGGGCGAGCCGAAGTAAACTTTCATCTATTTATACCCGTTACTCGTAGAGTAAAAAGGGTATACTAAAGTCGTGCAAATGTATGTAACAGGCAGAAGGAAGCATCTCCGATATCATAAAGTATATATATATTCTTCATCAGCATCAACAGCCGAGTCGATATAGCCATGTCCGTCTGTCTGTCCGTATTAACGCACTAGATCTCAGAGACTGGTAAGAGATAGAAGCTTGACCATGTATGGGACATATGCTTCTTATTGTCTGCAGGCAGATCAAGTTTATTTTCAAATTTTGGCCACGCTCCCTCCCGGTCCCGCAATTTGGAAAAAATGTCGAGTTTCTCCCACAGTATGTAAAATGGATGGTTCATTCAGCTTTTAGACAGTATTTAGTACATCAGGATAACATGTATCGATCCTCACAAAGGAATGCGTGAAGATCGGATGAACGGTTGTCAGAGTTATGATCGAAAGACTGTTTGCATGCTGCAGCGCAGTAGCAGCGCTTGAGGTTATCAGCTGCTACTGCAGCATCAACATTTATGCTGAACGTATAATTTCGTTGGTACAGAGCAGAGTTGGCATTTATTTTATTCGAATACGGATAACGAATAATTTTTCATAAAATTATTTTTATTCGAATAGATACATAAAATGTTGCTTTATCCGAAAAATTTATTCCAAATAAAATATAATCGAAATTTATTTCTTTGACAAATTATTCGTGTCAGAATAACTTATCTACGAATAATTTTTTCACGAATAACAAATATGTCTATTACAGTTGCATAAGCCCATTAACAGCTTATTCTAATATATCTTACGCTTAGTTCGGCATGTCCAAAACCAAAGAATAGACACGAATTTCCTTCTTATTATGAGGGTACACCAATTTTTCTTCCCCAACAAGCAGCTCCAGGGGCCCTGTCTCTAGAACCTAGGCGTTCAACCATGATTCGCAGGTATGATCAAGAGCTACTTCTATTTGTCATAATGTTATTTGGGGGTTTGAACGCCTCCTTATCTGAGCTAGATTTATTCGTTTTATTCGAAAAAACGTTTGTAAATTTGTAGACAAATAATTTATTCGAAGTGTTATTTGTCGATTAATTTTATTTAACATAACGAATAATTTTATCTAGATAATCATTCGAATGATCGTTATTTATATAGAATTATGTTACAAATAAAATGTTCACTACAATAACACTTGTTTTCAAATAATTATCTAGATAATTTTTTATTCGAATAATGCCAACTTTGGTACAGAGTATGTTATAGTTGGGCTTGACCGACTGTCTTTCTTGTTTTTAAATCTAATCTGAAAGCCACTAAGAAAATCCCCCTTTATAAGATCCCCCTTTATAAGAGCTGTCATGGTCTGGTTAGTTTAAAGTTCAAAATTGAAGTTTCAACCATATTCTAAATCTAAATTGAATAAGCCATTGCAAATGTCTCAATTTCTAGTTCATTAGTGGTAGAAATGGGACGTGCTCATAATATAATACATATGTAATTTGGCAAGCGTATTCTTGAAGACGCAGAACCAAGAACACAATCGGATAATTATGAAGGAGACGGTCGAGCTCCAGCTGCAGCCTCTTACCGAGCTCTGCAAAAAGCCAGACACATTGACAGAGCTTAAAAGTTAAGTGAACGGTTTTCACTTTGTTTTGTTTACAGTTATAAACTTTGTCCAGCAACTTTGTTTGTTAAAAGTTTGGTTTTCCTTCAAAGTTAATTTTGATTAATATTTGATCAAAAAAGTTAAGGATGGGGATAAAAAAAAAGTTGGTATTGGAAAGAAACTGGAAAAAATTACCTTTATGTTAAATCATTGAATTATACAGCCCAAATCATGCTGATGTGGATCTTGTTTGTTAACTATGTACCCACATGAGTTACAATAGGTCTGAGAACAGTTTTCTATGCTATTTATTTAGTTGGTTGATCAAACTTTGCCCTTGTGTTGGCTTAAAACAAACACTTTGAAATACTTCTGAAGAGTTTATTATAGATACATTCCATCTACAGGGCAACTTGCATTCTCATTTATCGTCTTCGTCTTTATTATCACATCAGCATCATGAGCACTGCACACGCATACAGAAACGTGACAAATGATTCAATTTGGGATTTTTTTACACAGTTCTGTTGTCGCTTTGCCTCCCTTCAATTTATTTAAGTCTAATTAGAAGCGAGTGCTTGGCGCTGCTGCTGACTGGAACTGAAGGGGACCGACGCGGAGTGGGTGCCCGGTCAGTGGACTGCGGTGCCCGTATTCATTTACATTTACAATCACAGCGCTTGTCGGGATGAGAGATATGTTTGTATGGCCGAGAAATGTGAGGGGCAACCTCTACCAACGTTTTGCATTTACAACAGTTTCAGTTACAACAAATTAAATTAATTGCTTACTGGCGGCAGTGCTTGGCTGTGACCTCAACAGCATCGTTAGTGGCTGGCTGTCAGGCAGTGTTTTTTAATATTATTATCTCCCTGAAAGTAATAAGGTAAATGCTATTCCATTTTTTTCTCTCTCGCATATTTTAAAATTTAAATGCCGTTGATTGGGAATAAAAGTATGAACAACCAGTTGAATCGTCAATAAAATACCCTGTACCTTTCATTTGCTTGGCAACGAATGTAAATATACACTCATGGGCTTTAAATGATGCGAGGGGGAAAAGCATAGTATCAAATTTAATGAATTTTTATGTATCACTATGGACCCCCAAAAGAGATAGCACTCCGCCTGAATATTTGGTGAACAATATCACAATACAAGCAAGAGGAATCTTAACAATTGATGGGAGCCTCTAATTTTCACTTATTCATTAGATTCACATCTTAGTGGTCAGACTAATAGGGCGTTTCTACAACAGCTGAGTTCACGTTCGCTTCCAATTATCGAAGAACGCGCGTTGAACTCCATATAAAAACAAGAAAGAAACTCGGTCAAGCCCGACTATAACAAACTCAGTACCAACGAAATTATACGCTCAGCATATATTTTGATTTTGCAGTAGCAGCTGAGAGCAGCGCTGCTACTGCGCTGCAGCAGCGAACAGTCTTTTGATCATAGCTCGACAGCCGATCATCCGATCTTTACCATTACTTTCACTTCGACAAGGTATCCTGATTACTAAATATGTCTAAAGGGTACGAACCACCTATCTTTAAAACTGTGAGAGATATGACGTTTTTACTAAATTGCGTGGGCGGAAGGGGGCGTGTCCAAAATTGAAAATAAACTTGATCTGCCTGCAGACATAAGAAGCATATGTCTCATACATGTCAAACCTCTTTCTCTTACCATCTCTGAGATCTGTGCGTTCATACGGACAGACAGACGGACATGACTCGGCTGTTGATGCTGATCAAGAATATATATACTTTATAGGGTCGGAGATGATTCCTTCTGGAAGCTACATACTTTTGCACAAACTTATAATACTCTATGTACCTACGGTACAGTGTATAAAAACTCAGTTGATGGCCGCGGGGGAGGTAAGGGAACAGGAAAAATAGTTGTTCCCATTGAAAATGGGAAAAGGGGGATCGTGAAGGAAACATTTCCGACCCCATAAAGTATATATATTCTTGATCAGCGTGAGCAGCCGAGTCGATACAGCCATGTTCGTCTGTCTCTCTGTATGAACGCGTCGATCTCCGACACTATAAGAGATAAAGCCACAAATTTTTGCATGAAGGTAGATGCATGCCGTACGCAGATCAAGTTTGTTTCAGATTTTGAAAATTCCGGCACAAAAATCAGCTGGCACAACACAAACCGCCAATAGAAGGTCGCCTCATTTAAATATTGTTAGTTTATTTGTGGCGGAACGCTCTCAACTTGGGAACATTACTTCAAGATTCCCTACATATTGACCACGGGGAACTGTCGACAACACAAGGCAAGAGAATGGATTTTGGAAATCGAGGAAAAGAAGCTCAAGATTATGACTTCGGTGGCCGAAGAGATCAAGTCTGCCAACGAGGAGATGATGTCTTTCCATAAAGAGCTCCTTGAAATATTTAGAAATAAGGGAAACAAGAGCTAATAGTCTAATAATCAGCACTCTTTATTATTAATTATAATAAGTTGGACTAAACAGTGAATGTGATTCATAATCAATGAATACTAAAAGAAGTTTAATAATGAATTCATATAAAACATGAATACAATATGTTTATTTAATGCTATTGTTGCTTTTTAATTGCATTTAGTAAAAAAGTAAGCTGCGAAAAGGTCAACCATCAGACCAGATCAGCGGAAGTGAACGTTGATCGTAGTAGAAACGCCTTTGGGAAAATAACGATAAAAAGTGCAGTCGATGACAAAACGCGTAGAGGTGGAAATCGGCTATAAGTCTATTCTACTTAACAGAACATATTTTAGCTCACTTGTTTGTGGCGCAGAGGCGCTAAGGTCTCCCTACATCCTGGACAGACTAAGAACATGTATATAAATACTATAAAGAGGACAGGAAATTTGCATCCATTTGCACAACCTACCAATAATTATTTATAACTATAGGGTATAAAAGCTACAACAGTTAGAACACAGTTGGTGCCTGTCATTAAACCAGCTCTAAATGCATATACAGCGGTTGGGTTGCAGGTGGTTAGCAGCCACACCAACAATCGCATGCGGCGAATGCACTGAATCTTAAATGCGCATATGATTAGCAATGCAGAGAGGATTAGTCAATAAGCTGCGGTTTCTGCTGCCATGCCGGAATCTGTGAGAACTCAGCAATCATTTTATCTTTGGTCTTGCATAATCCGCTACACTCTAAGCGGTCATTGAAAACTTAGCATAATCCGCTACCCTCTAAGCGGTTATCGAAAAGTATGTAATTAGGGATTTCCAACGAAAAACTTACCAATTAGGAATTTTGCAGTTAACAGAGCAGAAAACTACAAACGAATTAACGTTCAAATGGAATTGTAAGTGCTAAGCGTTGCCTGGTAACATAACTTTAATTGTTATTAACTGGGGACTGGCAACAGGTGGGCATCGGGATTGAGAAGATTTATGAATTTTAAGACTTTTTAATATAAGATCTTGTTAAAATTATAGATGTGAAAGTAAGTATGTTTGTCACGCAATCACGCAGAAGTCGCTGAGCGAAAAAATATGCAGACTTTCTATTAATGGTCAATAAAAAGATTATGTTTTTTTTTGTCCATTTTTACGTAGGTCCTTCTAACTGTAAATGGTTACAGAGAAAATTAACTTAAAACATTCTAAAATTTTAATTTATTTGATTTTCTAAAATTTTCCTGGGAAAGGAAAATCTAATTTGTCGCGTAACTAAAACAAAAAGCAAGAGGGATGAGTGCATCGAGAATTCAAGAAACTTCTTTGCAAGCGCAGCTCAGGAGAATGCAACAGGTGAGCCGTCAAGTAGATCAAAGAACGTACAGGACGTCGATGCAGGCGAGTAATCGCATTACAGAGATCTGATAACACTGTAGCGGCAGAACATCAGAAACAAAAAAAGTGATTCAAATGCAATGATCTTATATGATAGAAAAATATCCCATTATTTTAAAAATAACAAAATATCAGAATGCAATAATCATTAAACAGCAATAAAACGGTCATTAAACAGGCCTCATTGCAACGCTCGCCAAACTACTTTTGACAACCTGGCTGCAGTTTAATCACACAATTAAAGTGATATATATTATGTGGTAAGCGTCTTGTTTCCCGAGAGTGTATAATTTTTCTTAAGATTGAATAGTTGAACTGTAAAATATTCAAAACCGTGGCGTTGCATGGGCGTGGCAATCAGGGCTGCAAACCGGTTTTGAACCGAACCGGTTCGAACCTGGAATTCCGACTTTTATTTTACTACGAACCGAACCTTGAACCGAATCTAATTAGAAATTAAAGCTGAACCCGAACCTGTTCCGAACCCAATATTTCGGTTCGGTTCAACAAAACTGCCACCAAAATTTGACCTTTTGTCTACCGACTTCATCTGTTATTTGGTGCAACTGACTCCTAAAAGGGACAGGAGGGTGGGAAAAAAATCTAGCAAAACGTTTAGATTTTCTTGTAAAATCCCTACCCATAAAAGTCTCTGTTTTTAAAGCTCCTCGATTCCAAAGCTTCTTGAATAATTCTCAATTCTCTCTCGTGGTTTTCTATCTAAACCACGAAATGGAATTTAACTAAACTGTAAATTATATATTGAATATTTCCAAGTTTTCTACTAACCAGTTCGGACCCAAATACCACTCGTATCCCAAACAATACGGGGAGTTTTTAGGTCGAATACTGTTTTTAAAACACACATAGAAGACAAAAATTAGTAAGGTAAAAAGCATTGATTGAACCAAGGTTCGAACCAAAACCTTCTCCCAAAAACCTCGAACCTTAAATATCCGAACCTTAACCATTCGTAAATTCGGGTTCGAACCAGTGTACCGGAGATCCAAATATATTTTTTGGTTTGCTATTGGGCATTGCAAAAAATACAGACAATGCACTGTGGGCCAGAAATCGCATTTTCAGGCCATGATTTTTGAGATATTAGCCCAAACAGGTACTGGCTTTGATGGGCCTTCAGCTGGAGAATTTAAATGGTGTAACATTTTAGACTAGATTTTCTGAAAAACTAAGCACATATATCTAGCTTTAGTACTCAAAGAAAATAATATGCCATGTGTCCAGTGAATTGCGAGGGTTTTTGTTGCTTCGCTAGTTTTGACTATTTATTTTCAATGTTTGGAGCACTTTGAAAAAAAATCCACTTTTAAATGCTGTAATCAAAAACTATTTTTTGAAAAGGTGTTAAATTTTGACAAAGAAATTCTACAAGTACTCTTAATAATTTCATAACTGCCGTATATTATCCGATCCGTATTAAAATTTGAGAGACTATATCTATAATATATCAAAATTATGCTCGATAACTTATAAAATGTATTAGATATTTACCTTCTCTTCTCACTTAACAAAATATCTTCTTAGCTCAATTTTTGACATAAACGCAAGTCAATCTATACTACATTGATCAGAGAATCATGGAGAATGCACATTGTGTACATATAGCAACTGTAAGAGCGCCTAAATTTTTTTAGAAAATTTTAGAAAATTCTAAATTCTTTAAGATTCAACCTATGAATTGGGTCGGTTTGAGGTGGCGAGAAAAGGAATCAGTTTCACTTTCGATAAGTTGGCGTGGAAGTGGAATTGCACAAGCCTGATCGATGGATGCATACTGGTTTAATGCATCCGAAGTTAAATATTTGGTGCGGTTGATTTTGCCAATAAATTTGCAATGCATAAAAATATTCATTTCCGACGCAATAATGAAAAAATATAGATTATCAGGGCAACGATCTGTGTCGATTGAGCTTTGTCCGTCTGTCTGGCTTTGTGTGTATTTCTATGAAAGCTAGATTTTCAGTTAAAAGTAATCGAAATTAAGCACGTCATATTTTCACTGCAAGCTGCTTTATTGCTGAAGCCATTAATCGTGGGTCACTATTTATATTTCGGGAATGGCAAATAATAATATTTTTTAATCGATTTATTGTTTCTGAAAAAGTTTCCTTGAAAATTTATGAGCGTTTGTATTCTCTCAAATCAATTTTCCAAGCACTTTTTCCAAACCTATTTTACGGTACAGTAATCATGCTGTTAAGGGATGGCTTAATCTCACCTTACGTCACATGACGATCTTGCACTTTTAGTTCACGCATAGCATTGATGTTTTCTGGCACACAAACCGATTTTAAACGACCTTCGCAGAATTCGTCGCTGAGTGAACTACGACCGCAATTGAGTTCACTATGCAGTGGTTTTTGATGGTGCTTTATCGCCATACAAAGAACTGAGTTCAATGACACAGTCATGTTGAGAACGCATATTAACGTTGAAAGTTGTGAAAAATATTACTAAAAAATCCTTCTCTTTTAATTTGAATTTTCAAACCAAATTCATTTGTTAAACTCACAGTAAACCGCAAAAATAGCACTAGTACATCAAAAAGTTGTAACACCGTTTATACAAAAAAATGTCAATTCTTTATTTTAACTATTGACAATTAGTGTCCCGACATATATATATTACCGGAACTATCGGTTGGAAAATGGATTTCAGTGACATAAACTGTCTTGTTTTCAAAGTTAGACTTCTTAAAGTTGGTCACTCTGAATATTTTGTGCTTCCAAAAAGATGTGTAGTACTTGGTAGAAATTGCATTGTTATAGAACCGATCGGTTCGAAAATGGGTCGAACCTAGGTAGGCGGAAAGAGCTGAAGTCTTAAAAAATATTAAATGGAGTATCTTTTCATGGGACTTGCTCTTATATCATTTTTGGAAATATTTTGCTGATCAGGAAATCGTTGAACAACCCAAGGATGACAACAAGTTCCATATGGGGTACGATAGTCCGACTTGATTATATATATTTGTTTTGTCTTACATTCTGGGACCGTTGTACGATTTAAAACTTAAAAAAAAGAGATTTACATTTTCCCCATAGGTTTAACTTATAACTCTTTAATAGCCCCATAATTGGTGATAAGTTTGATTTTTTAAAATTTTTTGTTATCAAGATAATTGCAAAATATCAATGGATTCGCAAGTGGCAAAAACAGAATCCGTTTTCTGCGGATTCTAAGGCAAAATTTGATTGTGACTAATTGTAAAATGTTGTGAATTGATGTCTCTTAAAAATGTAAAAATATAATTTATACTGTTTTGCAATTTTAGTTTTAATTAGATTCGCGCGCTACATATTCAACAGCATGATTTCTTCGACAATACAAAGCAAAGACGAATATTTAATTGGTATTATGTGTAGATTCTTTTGGTCTTTTATTTAATCATTTTCAAATCTTTTCACCCTTAGTACGATTTTAGAGAGCACCGGTCATTCTAATCTACAGGGCCATTAAAAAAAAAAACAAGCAAAATCAATTTCAATATAAGAAAAATGGTGTTTTCGGAAATCTCGAAATAGGTAATGAAGAATTGTAAGGTTGGATTAGATCACATTATTTTTGTTGTTTTAACATGAAAATATGAAAAAAAGTTTTTAAAGGTATTTTTAGCAGGGCTGCAAACCGGTTTTGAACCGAACCGGTTCGAGCCTGGAATTCCGACTTTTATTTTACTACGAATCGAACCTTGAACCGAACCTAATTAGAAATTAAAGCTGAACCCGAACCTGTTCCGAACCCAAAATTTCGGTTCGGTTCAACAAAACTGCCACCAAAATTTTACCTTTTTTCTACCGACTTCATCTGTTATTTGGTGCAACTGACTTTTAAAATGGACAGGAGGGTGGAAAAAAATCTAGCAAAACGTTTAGATTTCCTTGTAAAATCCCTACCCATAAAAGTCTCTGTTTTTAAAGCTCCTCGACTCCAAAGCTTCTTGAATAATTCTCAAAAGCAAGAGTCTGACATTATTTTGGTAAACATTTTCTATGTAAACCACGAAATGGAATTTAACTAAACTGTAAATTATATATTGAATATTTCCAAGTTTTCTACTAACAAGTTCGGACCCAAATGACACTCGGATCCCAAACAATTTGGGGAGTTTTTAGGTCGAATGCTGTTTTTAAAACATACATAGAACGCAAAAATTAGTAATGTTGTAAAACGCATTGAACCAAGGTTTGAACCAAAACCTTCTCCCAAAAACCTCGAACCTTAAATTTCCGAACCTTATCCATTCGTAAATTCGGGTTCGAACCAGTGTACCGCAGATCCGAATATATTTTTTGGTTTGCAGCTCTGATTTTTAGGTATTTACTAAAGTAGGTCTCGGTGGAGTTTTCTGTGACATCGAAATAAGGCGGGATTACACTTTTACTTATGCCAGGGATGCAAACCATTTGAAAATAAGTACTGCTTCAGAAGTTCACACAGTTTCTGAACCACAAGTTCCGTTCATTACATGGTTTTTAGAGCTAACTGAACCGCGGTTTCGGTTCGGTTCAGTGGTTCACAAAAGCACACTATGAAATATTATGAATTCTGTACTAATGTGACTTTTCGAAAACTTTCGAAATTTAATTTTTATAATCCTTTCAAATATCCTTAAAATCCATAGAAGTATGTTCAAAGTTAATATGTCATGTTTCCAGGATTCGTCTATAAGTTCCTAGATAAATGCCCTTCGAAAAGTGATCTTAATCTTAGATCTTAATTACTCTATTTATCTTATCCCTTAAGTTAGGCTCAGACCTGAATCATAGCTGAATCAGCCCTGAAATGGAAGAGCTGGTCCTGAATTCATGACATCCTTTTTATAGGTTTCAGCCATGGATTTTATACTGACATGTCCTACAACGTCACCTTAGTTGATTTTAGGCATGACTTCAGTACTGAACAATTCATGGGTGAAGTACTAAAATATGCTTGAATTCAGGCATTAAGTTCAGTTATTTACACGCTTGAATCAGCTCTGAAAAATTCAGTTCCGAAACGTAAAACTGCAGAGATGATATGAGTAAAATCTCTCCTGTCTAATTTTGATTTAAGGTAATGAAGTAACACTGCTGCTAAAAAATAAAAATAAAAATATGGTAAAAATATGGGTCGCACCAAGTCTTAAACCAAAACCTATACAGTCCGATTTGTTGACCCTTAACCATTGTTAAATATTGGTTCGCGAACTGTAACTTCAAATAATGATTTCTGGTTAACAGAAATGGATTATTTCCCACTTTGGCTGGGTGGGATCGATCTCTCACAAAGAGATAAAAATGATCCATAGTGTTGTAGTATTTATATGGTAAATAAGCACTGTTTTCCTGGATGTTAGTTTATCTTTAGCATTCTTCCTCGCCAATAAAGCGATGGGAGTTAAGAAACTATACATTTTAAACGAGAAATCCAAGCTAACTTTGTCTGTGCCGAAGTTTTTATACCCTTGCAAGTGCTCGCTTAAATATTTTCAAAAAATACTCTTTTTCCCATTTTCCGACCGATCGTTCATATGGGAGCCATATGATTTGGTTATCCGATATGGCCAAAAATTTGTAAAATTATGTGAATGCATGGGAAACAAACAAATACAAAACTGCAGGATGCTACCATAAAAAACAAACCTGAACAAGAATGTATATAGTATATGGGGTCGAAAAATAATACTGCTATGCGTTGCAAACTTCTGGGCAAAATTACAATACCCTTTGCAAGAGCATAAAAATCTACGAAATTCGACTTCCAAAAGGTTTTTGATTAGTTATTAAGCGTAAACCAATGTTTGTTAAGCTTAAAAACCCGTAAAATCTGCTGCGATTCACAGATTAGATAGTAAAAACTTTGTTATAAAAGGTAAATCAATAGTACGAAAATGAAATAGAGCGGAGTTAATAGAGTAGTTTTTGGCCATCTATTAAAACTAATTTGGGCCCTCCCTCCAAAGAGCCACCCGTTCCTGGGTGGTTAATTCATCAAATTAGGGCTTACCTCATGAGCCTTGGGATGTTGATGTTGACAGTTGTGTGCCTGGACATGGCTGATTACCAGCAGCAGCCAGCAACAGGAGAAGCCAAGGGCAACAAATGTGCATAGTTGATTATTCGGGAACATGACCATGACTTTGCCCGGGATTGACGTGTGGGAATCAAAGCGGAATCTCTACCTGGTGCTGGTCCTGGGCTAATTTTAGAACTTGGCGAGGCTTAACATTGCTGATTTAGCTGCTCTGGCCATGACAAAGGATGCTTGCTACTTTGCGGGCTGTTCCATACAATTGTAGATTTTTGTGAATGTATTTGTTTTGTCAATTAACTCGCGCTGCGAAACCGGCTCCTGTCCCCCCCCACATACACATACACACACACGCGCGCACATACATGCAGAGCCGTTGGGTCTTTTGGACTACTTTTTGGCTCTTGGGTGGGTGTGTCAGCGAATCGCAACCCACGCCGCTGCAGTGCCACAATTTCGGTTTCTGTTGTTATTGCTGCAGCGGCTTACCACAGAAACACACAAACTAACTTTAAACTTAAATGTCAAATTCTCATGAACCTGTAAGGCATTCTGTAGCTTTTTCCACTTGTGCCTCTTAAGGGTTCACGAATCAAATACACAACTTATGACAATGCAGCAAATCGAACGCTTTCATTGAACATTGTATAAAAATATACAAAAACATTTGGCCCCTCGACGAAGGGGGGCGAACAGCGGCACTGAAAAAACCTCGACCAAAGCAGAGAAACACAAAACACAAACTGAATGAAAAACATTTGGAACGGGCAGTGTGACCGTAATGGGCAAACAAACAATTCCAAACAAATGAGGGCTGCCAAACGATATTGAGTCGGAACTAGTTCGGGAATAACAGACTACCACTTGGGTTGTGGTCTGTTAATAACATAACCTTAATTTGGATTGTGGTCTGCAGTGGCGCGCAGGTTAAAACTGGTCTTGGCGCTAAATTTAAATTTCTGCTCTAAAGGCTGATTTCCAGCACGCACGAAAATAAATCGTATGTCGAATTTTATAAGAAAATGACAGTTTTGAACAGCTGATCAGCAATTTATTTAGTCTTATTTATTTTCGTGATTTCCAGAAGTTAACATGTATATGCGTAGCGTTGCCACTTCAATAGGTGGCGAGCCTCAAAAAAAAGTATAAGAAGTAATAAATGAACTAGCTTATAAAATACACACTCAATCACACTGACCCAAAGGATAAACAAAACGAAATAAATTTTTTTTTTTATTATTTTAATTGAAAGTACAACTCCTCAGAAATGTTGTCCTTAAATTTCAGCTCATTTGAAGTTACACTGAATGCGATATGAAGTCAAACGGTCAGCTTCCTAAAATGTGTTTTTCTCAAAACGACTTTTTTGAAGTCGGTGACAGCGATATCTCAAAAATTTCGTCAAAACAAATTATTTTATTTGTTTTTTTTTTTTGGCTCGCTATACAAAAACCCGCCTTAAAAAACAGTGCGAGGTTAGTGAATATCGGCTTACTATGTCATATAGCTGCCATAGGAAAAATCAGTCTAAAATCGAGTTTTTGTTGCAAAAATCATTTGGTTTTAACGGCAAAAATTTAACCTTAATTTAACAAGAATCACAAAATATTCAAAGTTTTTTCATTGTTCGTATGAACAAGTTTTAATTATAAAGTGAAAATTTATCAAATATAAAAACAAAATTTTACAAATACATGTGTAAGCAAGAAACAAAAGATATTTTATATATATTGTTCCAGTAAATCAATAGCTTATAATCTTTGTCAAGCACGCTTCTTGCATTTTTTCGACTACGTTAGTCGCTTAAAGTTGAGGTTGGGTTACTTTTTCTGTATATAGCAAGAGCCTGGGCACCTATCGGCACTCGAATTACAACTGTTTCAATCTTAAAATGTTAATAAATAATACACAAAAAGATTTGTTGTTGTGAGATGGCGGTCATAACGAAAACTCTAACGAAACACAGCCAAGACAATCACATGGTATCAGATCATGATTTTTCCAAAAAACAAGCATAAGCACATAATTATACTCTGTACCGTAGGTACATAGAGTATTATAAGTTTGTGCAAAAGTATGTAACATCCAGAAGGAAGCATCTCCGACCCCATAAAGTATATATATTCTTGATCAGCATCAACAGCCGAGTCATGTCCGTCATGTCCGTCTGTCCGTCTGTCTGTCCGTATGAACGCACAGATCTCAGAGATGGTAAGAGATAGAGGTTTGACATGTATGGGACATATGCTTCTAATGTCTGCAGGCAGATCAAGTTTATTTTCAATTTTGGCCACGCCCCCTCCCGCCCCCGCAATTTAGAAAAAACGTCATATCTCCCACAGTTTTGAAGATAGATGGCTTGTTCCTTCTGGACATATTTAGTTATTAGGATAACTTATCGATCCGCCAAAGGAATGAAGAAGATCGGATGAACGGTTTTCGAGTTATGATCAAAAGAAATTTTCTTGGTACAGAGTATGTTATAGTCGGGCTTGACCGACTTTCTTTCTTGTTTTATGTTAGTTTTGCTACACCAAAATTTTGACCATGGTTTTTGAGAAAAACCATGATTTCTTACATAATCGTTGTAAAAGAAGGTATACAATAACGTACTTAACACAATACCGACTTACTATACACAAAACGCAGCAGGAAGTACATATTATTTTTATAAATAAATATAGTGTATACCTTTATTTTTAATATTAATCCCTTTTATCGCACAATAAATTTGTTTTAAAGGTTTTTATGCCATTGCAAAGGGTATTATAATTTTGGGCAGAAGTTTGCAACGCATAGAAATATTCATACCCTTGATCAGGGTAACGAGCTGAGTCGATTGAGCTTTGTCCGTCCGTCCGTCCGTCCGTCCGTCTGTCTGTTTCTACGCGAACTAGTCTCTCAGTTTTTGAGCTATCGAGCCGAATTTTTGCACAGAATGTTCTTTTTGCTTCACACTACTAATTTGTCGGAAACGACCGGATCGGATGATTACATCTTATGGCTTCCATAGGAACAATCGGTCGGAAAACTAGTTTTAGTGAGAAATTTTCAAGGAAGTAGCCATGGTTAAATGTCATAGCCGTGATACAACAAGAGAGGTAAGGTGGCATCAGTGTGAGTTCTCTGCAAAGTACCTTCTCGTTCAGTGCTGCGCGTACTTTTGTGGCGTAAGCTTTTGGCAAAAGTACGCATCACACTCATCACGCCTTACCTGTCTTGTTGTATCATGGTCATAGCTTAGCTAATTTCGCCGTAGGCTCAGAAAAAGCTAGGTCTGACGAGTGAACTTTCTCGGTGCGATGAATCAAGGAGTTGGCAGTCAAGCTACTTACATTGTCATTGCTGGTGTTGTTGACTCTTCCAGGCGACTTGTGCATAAGTACTAGGAAATAAAGAAAACAGCGGGATAAATGGCCATTTCATGTACGCAATTACTAGGCAAAAAGGTTTGGCCAACTCGAGCTTTATTAGGCCATAATTCATTTGGCTGTACGACCATTAGAGTAACGGCCGTCCAGCCTGCGGCTTCTATAAAAGCCGCCAGACGGCACTGAGCGATTCCCATTTGAAACAACGGAGACCTGAAGAGAATGCTGCGCCACTTGCTACGTCACGAGAATAACAAAGTTTTTGTACTGATTTTGTTGTATTGCGTTTTGGTCAGCATTTTGAAATTGTGCATGGCCCAGTCGGACAATGCGGTGTCACCCACCGATAACGGTAAGTTAAGGAAAAGTTTGGGCTGTAAACGGGGACAAAAATGAAAGAAAGGTAGGAATTCAAAGTACGTTAATCAAGGGCACGACTTATCCAATCTCCAAGAAGAGGAAATGGTGATTTTAATTAATGCTCATTTCAGATTGAATGACTGTAAGTTGAATCAAGAAAATTGATCTGAATATCAATGTAATTAAAAAGACTTTTGGAAAATATTTTAGACTCAAGTAAAGTGCCAAGAAAGTGCTTTTTCAATCAAAAATCGTTACAGATTCGAACCATCTAATTTTTTAGATATCACGCACCTGGGCGACGACTGTCAGGTTACGCCCGTAATTCATGTGCTTCAATATCCGGGCTGTGTACCAAAACCCATACCTTCATTTGCCTGTGTGGGTCGCTGTGCCAGCTACATACAGGTACGTTATTGATCCTTCAGAGAATCTACAAATAATTTTGAAATGCCTCCCACTTAGGTGTCGGGCAGCAAAATCTGGCAAATGGAACGCTCTTGCATGTGCTGTCAGGAATCGGGAGAACGCGAGGCAGCCGTGTCTTTATTCTGCCCTAAGGTCAAGCCTGGTGAGCGAAAGTTCAAAAAGGTATTGACCAAAGCACCACTGGAGTGCATGTGCCGCCCCTGCACTTCCATCGAGGAATCGGGCATAATACCACAGGAGATCGCAGGCTACTCGGATGAGGGCCCACTAAATAATCACTTTAGACGCATTGCCTTACAATAGGAAGTTCAAGAACTACAATTACACAAGTTTGCTTATTGAAATATACAAAATTTGCGAATTTAATTTATAGCGCACCACCAACTTGAATCCTTTGTTAGTTTTACAGGGTGGAGGATTTCAGGGCTTGTACTTTAAGGCCTGTATCCAGCACTGCGGAAAATTCCTGCCAGAAATTTGCTAATTATTTTGAGTGTGTGGAACCCAACTAAAACAAACTGTCGTTCAGAGCGTTCTCTGTCTCTCTCTCTCTAGTCTCTGTTTCCCGCTCTCCAAGCGTTCTTACTCTCATTCGCTGGCAAGCATATATAACATTAATGAATTTAAGAACTTTAAACACAATTACAAGTATTCCACCTTCTTCATTAATTTGTGCTGCAACACTTTCTCAAGCACTTTTCACAGAAATGTTGTCAAAATGCTTTTTCTCTGTGGGTCGTGAAAGACATGGTCTTGCTTCAACTGCTTATATTAAATCAATCTTCTTCTCACAGTTTTTGCCATCATCTTGTGACAAATCACTTCCGAAATAATTGTAAACAATATATTCCTGGCCTGTCATTCAGGCTGTTTCTTGTTTCAGCTGTTTCTCGTTCTACACACGCTTTCGAAACGCCGCTATTGATACGCCGCTATCTATAGAGTGTGGATTTCGTTCGTGTTGCTGGATACACAACAAACGAAAAAGCAAACTAAAAATTCCTGGCACAGTTTTTTTTATATGAAGTTTGACAGGAATTTTTAGTTTCCGCTGTGCTGGATACCCGGCTTTAAGTGAAAGTTGGAGAATGACGACCATTTTGGGTTTTAGTTTCTTCAACTCCCTACAGAGACCATAGTAAAGTCGGATTGAAAGAGTAACTCTTCTTTGAAATTCTAGACTTATGTTGTTGTCGCTGGCTGAGATTCTTCCTAGGTAGACACTTTGCTTACAAACTTACAGCTGAGCTCTCCCTTTATAACGGATTTTCCGGGACGCGTACTCAGAGAAAAATATGACGTTCAAAAATCGTCACAAAATGGACCTGAATCATGGTCTGTTTTTTCCGTTCACAAAAAAAGAACGGTGGTCATGAAAACAGAGAAAGTGTTCATGAAAATATTTAAATTTTTAAATTTTATTATTTTCAATGCATTTATTTATTTAAGTGATTCCTAGAATTTCAAGAAACTGATTTTTACGACCTAATATTTTTTTTACGCAATAATGGCCTTAAAAACGATTCATGTAGCCTAAAACTTTCAATGTTTGGTAAAAAGGTTTAAGGAATTTGTGTGCTTTAAAATAGTCCAATGGACTAAGATCATTGTAAACAATATGGACAATAGTAAAAAAACTCTCGACTCTACCACGAATAGCATATTTAAGACACACACACGGTCAAATATTTTTTATACACAAAACCTATTTTGTGCTCAAGCGATGCTTAACAGAAACTACAATAATCTGCTACATACACTCAGAAAAAAAGGCTAGCGGCGTTCTAGACCAAACGGGATTGAATTTAAGCCATTTTGTACTTAAAATTTCAAGTATGATTCGTTCTTGGTTGTATTTTAATTAAGTACGAAACATTCTAAACTTGAAATATGACTGATAATATTACTGAAATGATAACAAACATTCTTGACTCAAGAACATTTTGTACTCGCAATGAATGCAAAAATTCTAGAAAAGCGAGTTCTTAGCTCAAGTACAAAAAATGTTAGATTGAGTACGAAATAGACTCATTATCCTAGCTCCTCAAAGTGCGCAACAGAAAAAATAAATTATTTTTTAGCGAGTCTGTTCTTAAAATTCCCAACTGTCTTTAGCACTTTTGTAATCGAGTGATGGTAAATTTCTGAGCTACAGTAGCTTTAACTTGCTCTCTGGTTTTGGATCTTGTTCTTTGGTTTAATACAGAGGCCTCGTTCAAGAACAAAGTGGGAATAGCTTCTGTATGGGCTCAAACCAATAACATTTATTACTTGTTTGAAATAATCTTATATTCTTCCTAGAATGTTTTTGGGCTGGCAATAGAAATCACTCACTTTTAAAACGAATGTTTTTTACTCATTTTGAGACACAATCGGGTTTGACTTAAGATCATTATAAGCTATAAGTATGATTAAAAATATTAAATAAGTCAAAACATACTTAATATATCCCAAAACAGTCTAAAATTAAATATTTCGGGATTGAAAAAACTGTACTTGATATAAGAATTTTGTACTTAAATCAAGTATTTTCGTACTTTCCGTACTATTGACTCCGTTTGTACTTAATTCAAGTACAAAGTTCTTGGTTTTTTATCTGAGTGTCGTCTTATTGAAAAAAACAGGTTTGCTTTCAGTGGATATGTCCTTCAATTTAGTTATAAAACGTGCTGCAAGGGTATACAAACTTCGGCCGACCCGAAGTTAACTATTTTTCAAAATTGCGGTGGTGGCAAGGGCCCATGTCGAAAATTGAAAATAAGCTTGATCTGCCTTCAAGTATAAGAAGTTTATGTCTCATACACGTCAAACCTATATCTGTTGCCATCTCTGAGATCTGTGTCTTCATAACGAATACCCCTATTTACCATGATCAAAACTCTAAAGTACTATTAGAACCATACAAGACTGCGACAAGGCATCTGACGTTCACATTGCGCTGTGACACTGAAATGTGACGCTCTGTGATGCAATGTTAGCTCAGATTAAGTTAGGAAAGAATCAATTACCTAAGGATAGAATGTAGTCGATACTTTATTATCACTTATTTCAACAAAATATGTGTAAAGTGGTATGCAAAATTTAGACATATAGCCTCAGCCTTCTTTATGTATCATACTCAGATCTTAAGCAAACAGCTAAATATAATTGATAATAGAACTAGCAAAGCTGTGAACGCTGTCTGATGTCTACTAGCATCGCTTCCATTCCTCTGACTAAGGAAGTTCACCAGTCGTCCCAAGTGCTGCTCAGCCCATTGCAAGTTCTGATCCACCTTGGTCATGGCCGTGCTCAGTGTACTCGCCGAGCTGCCAAAGAGTAAATGATTCTCATCATAGAAGTTGGAAAATAGTTTTTGCTGCTCGCGTGTGGTGAAGTAGTCCGCCAGATTACTCAGTACTTTGGCAGTCTCCGACCAACTGTCCAGGCTGTAAAATATACATCAAAGATACATTAACAGACACTGCATCATAAGTTAGTTTTACACTTACGCCTCGGCCAACTGGGTGATATTCTCGCTAATCATAACGAATATGGGAGTGACCAGGTCAGGATTCTGCTGATATAGCTGCGACAGACCTGAAGTTTTTTGGGTCAAACTGCTAGCCTTACTCAATATCTCTTGGTTGTAATGTGTAGTATAGTCCCGGGTACAGCTGGCCGAGCGCCACAGCACTTCCCGTTCATTTGGATAAGTTTCCTGTCTATAGAAATCCATGACTCGGGCATACCCATCCTTGGAGCGTGAGGCAGCACAGTAGAATGTCTCACGGTAGTCGGGTGAAGGCTGCTCGAAGTCATTTGAAAACTTGTCAATCACTTGATTGTGGCATTCCGGGACCTTATACCTGCACAGCCAAGCTACCTGTTTGTCTCGATTGTAGACATCGAGTACCTTATCGCTGGTGCTCCAGCTCACTCCCAACTTGGCGAAGACGGCGTTTGTTATGTCACTTAGATATGTGCTAAAGTCGTGCAGTTGATCCGGTGACAGACGCAAAGCTATGGATTGCATGCCCTGATAGGCAGCATACCAGGGTATGTATTCAATCTCGTGGCTCATGTACTCAAGGAACTCGAAAACATCTGCATAATCCACATAACCCACACGTGCATAGTTGAACAAATCATCGACTATTTGAGCGCGATTCTCAACAGCCACTCCACTGTGACCAGCTCTAGTCAGGGCCACCTGCAGTCTTTGCAACAGTGGGGCATCGTAGAAGACCCGATAGTAGTTGGACTGTTTCAGATTAAACACAATCCAATCGATGGGCTCTTCAAAGTAGAGCCGCATTTGATCCACAACCTTGCTGAAGTAGATGATGGGTGTGAGATTTTGAAAATTGGGCATCAGATTCGTGGCATAGGTGATGGGTATGGTGTAACGTATATCGGCATCGCTTCCATCTCCGGGATTAAGCAGAAAACGTCGTTGCTCCACATAGATAAATTTATACTCTTCACTAGCATTCACCACAATCATGGGATAGCCCACCTGCTTTGTGAAGTCATAGAAGAATTGATCGACATTAAGAAGAACTTCCGGAGTGGGCCAGTGCCGCTTGAGGTGCTGGAACAGATCATCGGGTTCCGTGTTGCCTAAATGACTGAGGAGGAAAGAACATTTTGCATGCTTATATAAACAAGAGTTGCTATTTTTATGTTCCAAAAGTAAGGAGAAAACATATTTCTGGAACATTTTTCCTTCAATGGGACAATTTTCCAAATCTGAAACATACTTTATCTGAGTGATGTATACACCTACCTTCGGGTAACAATTTTTAGCTCTAGACAGACGGACGGACAGACGGACATGGCTATATCGACTCGGCTGTCCATGCTGATCAGGAATATATATACTTTATGGGGTCGGAATAATATTATTTATTATTCGCAAAACTTCATGATCCCCTTTTTCCCATTTTCTAATGGGAACAGGGTATTAAAAGGTTAGAGAGAACCCACTTTCATTCTTTCATCTGATCTTTACCGATCCGAATCGATAAATCTGTAGTTATTTTACTATTCTTCCACAAATTTCGGTGGAAGTATACTTGATCTGCCTGCAAGTAAGTAAGTAATAAGTTGTGTCCTTTACATGTCAACCCTCTCTTGCAATATGTGAGATCTGTTTGTTTATACGGACTGACGGAAGGACGGACACAGCAATATCGACTCGGCTGTTCATGCTGATCAGAAATATAGATGCTCTACTGCTCTCCTTTCGTACAGAGTATACAAAAACTTACTGCTGCTTAAGGTATTCCCTGATGGCGGCATCAAAATTATCGCCTCCCATGGCATTGCGCCACATGCGGACTATACTTGCTCCCTTGGCATAGGCGATACTGCTAAACTTGCTGGCAATCTCGGCTGGTGTTTGCACGCTTGCCTCCGGACTGGTCATGGGTTGTGTAGTGGCCACTGCATCGGTGCCAAATATCAGTTGCAGTTGGCGGACTACAAATTGTTGATCCAATTGATATTCTGGGTAGAGCTATACAAATACTTCGTTTAGAATGCAATACTGATTACTTATTTTTCAAAAATTCACCTGATGTGCCATGAAATACTCGAAATAGCGTGCAAATGCCTCGTTGAGCCAAAAGTAGCTCCACCAGGAGAATGTCACGCTATCACCGAACCACATGTGTGAGGTCTCGTGAGCTATAATGCGTATGGTGAATTCTTTATCAGACCAGCCATCCGTATAGCCGGGATGCTGCACCAGGACAGCATCGCTAAAATGCAGAAGTGGCCTTGTTAAAAAGTCGATCAATTATTGTAATAAATTACTCGCACCTATAAATGATGAGGCCCCAGTTCTCCATGCCATTGTGGGGAAAGCGTGGTGAGCTGGCATACTGAAGCAGCTCGTTGCCCAGCTCTCGATAAGGTAGCTGGAACAGTGCGTCATAGGCAGGCAGCACTCGTTGTCCCACATCATAGCTAAATTCAGTTTTATTGTGGAACTCCGGTCGTGATATGACGGCAAAGTCCCTAACATTGCCGCGTGCTTTATATTCAGAGACCATGAAAGCCACCAGATATGTCGACATTGGAGGAGTCAATTCAAAATGATCCAAGAAGCGATTGTTTCTGAAATAGTTTAATAAACAATTATAAGTTTTTGTTTTCACTGTTCGAACTTCTTCGGAGTTTAAGTAAACCGAATTACCCGCTAAATACGTATTGGGATCTAAAGAAATCGTACTTCAAACAAGAATGAAAGTCGATCAAGCCCGACTATAACATACTCTGTACCAAGAAAATTTGTCTTTTGATAATAGCTCGAAAACCGTTCATCCCATCTTCTTCATTCCTTTGGCGGATCGATAAGTTATCCTAATAACTAAATATGTCCAGAAAGAACAAGCCATTTATCTTCAAAACTGTGGGAGATATGACGTTTTTTCTAAATTGCTGGGGCGGGAGGGGCGTGGCTAAAATTGAAAATAAACTTGATCTGCCTGCAGACATAAGCAGCATATGTCCCATACATGTCAAACCTCTATCTCTTACCATCTCTGAGATCTGTGCGTTCATACGGACAGACAGACGGACGGACGGACAGACGGACAGACGGACATGGCTATATCGACTCGGCTGTTGATGCTGATCAAGAATATATATACTTTATGGGGTCGGAGATGCTTCCTTCTGCCTGTTACATACTTTTGACACAAACTTATAATACTCTGTGTACCTACGGTACAGAGTATAAAAATAAGTTTTTACTTGAATAAAGTATTATTATCATACTTACTGAACTATTGATTAAAGTACATACAAACTTATTGACTTCGAACTATAAATCTATATTCTGAAATATTTATTTAATTTAACAATTTACCATTTAATTCAGATACAATAATCGAAATTTTGTCGGAAAATTGAAAAAAAATATATCAAAATTTTAATTATTTTTATTTTTGCCTGAAGCTGTACGTTTACTTATCTGATATCTCGTAAGCATATTAGTCAAATGCTAAGGTCAATCTGAGAAGTTTGAAAATATTGGTATTTGAGAAGCTGCTTGAGAAGTAGGCTATCTGAGTTCTCTTTTGAGTTTTTGACATCTAACTCGCAGTAAACTGAGGCCTTTCATCTCCTATGGAAACTCGCCAAGTGAAAACACAGCTCAAGCTAAATTTACGCTCAGATTAAAGTGACTCCTAGAATTTTAGGAATCTCGTTTGTAAGACCTAAAACTTACTTTTAGGACCATAATATCCATAAAAATTGTTAATATTGTTTAAAAGACTCAATTTTAGGTAAACAAAATTAAGCAATTAAGCAGAAAATAGCTAAAAATTGACTAAATTTAAAGATTACCTTAGGTACTCATTGTATCGAGTTATGGACTAAGGGCTTTGTAAAAATTATAGACAGTGTTAAAAACGCTTAAAAAAGAGGATGCTTCCTCGAGGACTTGAACCTACAATCCCGACGTTTAAGAGCAGGCATGCACAATACTCACAAAGAAAAGCATCAATTCCAATAAGTGAACATTTTTTTTGTCGTTGGTCAGTTTTCTTGAGTGCGCAAACACCAATAAAATAATAGAACAAACCCGGATTTTGCTCTACGCGGCGCAAAC
Source organism: Lordiphosa andalusiaca (assembly GCA_035044965.1). Lineage (NCBI taxonomy): Eukaryota > Metazoa > Arthropoda > Insecta > Diptera > Drosophilidae > Lordiphosa > Lordiphosa andalusiaca. Next base: position 63,991 of record JAWNNM010002620.1, read on the forward strand.
ACACAAAATCGTTTGCATGTGTGTCGTTTTGTATACCCAGCGCCTTACATATATACAATTATTGCTTTCCAATACTCGGTGCACTTACAAAAACTAAACGTACCCAAAGAGCATACGGGTGGGCTTCGCTGTTTTAGAGTAATAAAAGTTAAACGCTGAGCTAGAGGCGCTCAGTCTCACTTCGTGCCCAAATGCTAATCTCTTTACGCTTCAATATAAATTGGGATATCATTTGTCTTCGGCCCCACGCGTTGTGCCAGTTGAGTATTGCAGTATTCAACGTCCTAGGTTCAAGTACCAGATGAGGTAAGTAAAAATTAGATTGTTTTAAAAGGTATTGAATATTCAATAGCTCAGTAAAATTTGACTGGGGTTGGTTTAGTGCACCATCTATTTGTACCCGTTACTCGTGGAGTAAAAAGGGTATACTAAAGTCCTGCAAATGTATGTAACAGGCAGCAGAAAGCATCTCCGACCCCATTAACTATATATATTCTTGATCAGCATTAAGAGCCGAGTCGATATAGCCTTGTACGTCATCCCGTCGGTCTGTATGAACACCTAGATCTCAGAGACTATAAGAGCTATCATATTTTAAATGCTATTTCAAAAAAATGTAATATCACCTACATTTTTTAAGTTATCGATCTTGCAGTGCACATACACCATGTGCCCAATAACTACAATCTCACAAATTTTCATAAAGATCGGATAATAAATATCAGAGCTATACAGGTTACAAAGAACGCATGTGCAGAATGTGCCGTTTGCTTACATAATGTTGAAATATTCAAATTAATGTTAATGCTCTGTTAATTTACATAAGTAAAGGATAATAAACAATAACTTCCCTGAGTAACGGGTATTTCGAAGTCCGGCAGGGACGACTTTAATCATAAATTCTAGCCTAAAAGGACCCAATCTATAGTTAATTTTGTGGGTGCGTGTGTGTATGAACACCTAGATCTCGGAGATTAAAAGACCTAGAGCAACTAAATATAGTATTTATACTTCAAGTGTCGTCGGCAGATAAAGTTTGTTTACAATTTAAGCGTATCACAAAAACGCTTCTGAATGTCTGTCTGTGAATGAGATCAACACGACACTTTACTATGACCGCTCGGAAATGATGATCGGTTCGTTTCAGTGGTGTAAGCAGCACTTAATCCTCCGGTTCGGTACATGGCCTAGTTTTTGAAGCTAACTAATCTGCGGTTTTGGTTCGGTTCTGTGATTCTCTCAAAATATCGTATTTATTCATTGAAGTAACTTTTCCGTTTTCGAATATGTCTTAAGTAGATATGTGATATGTCGTCCACCTTCAAATTGCAATTCCTAGAAATCATTTAAATATCTCTTAAATCTTTTTGATGGGTGATTTTTTAGCAGCTTTCTTTTTGGCAATCGTGTTCACTTTGGTCTATGATTTAACCATTAATCGACTTAAAAACGAACTTTTTGCAAATTATTGTATTTTATCTTGCGATGATTTTTCTATATTGTTTTTCCCACAGTGAAAGAGCTAGACTTTGCTGACATGTGGTTTCAACAAGACGGTGCCACATGCCAAACAGCATCCGGAACTATGCTCAAATTGAGAGGCGAGTTCGGTGAACAGTTTATTTCACGTTTGGGGCCGGACAATTGGCAGCCTTAGATCGTGCGATATAACATAATATTATGAAGATAATACTTAGAATATATTTTGCTCATGTCTATGCACTGGAAACCAATAATAAAGATTTCATTTGTAACACACCGGCCGATTTGTTGGATAGAGTATGCCCAACCATTGAACTTGCAGCCGCTGTCAACATTTACATCACATCATCTTTAAGCAATTAATTATATGGATAGCTCCATTGACTTAAAAGAAGATTTCATACATTTTTTTAAATTTTTTATATATTTTTTTAATCAATTCCGAAAGGGTCTGAAAAATCACCTACAATCTGTGTTCTAGCTGTTTTGATTTGAAATGTTAAACATTTGATTTAGTAACACAATTTTTATCGAAGGCAACGATTTAGGTTATTATTTTAGGACTTGGGCTCGCTGCTGACTCTCAAGTCGGAGGCAACGGCTCCGAAGCTATTCGACTTCGAATCGGCTTGAAGCTCTGATGATATAAGAACTGTTGAATTATAAATTGTTCAGCTAAAACCAATTGCTTTAAAAATTTATCAAACGATTGCAAATGTTCTTAGCCCAATGGGCTGTCGTCAAAAAGTTTCTGGTTCATTGGTCTTAGATTTGGATCTAAGGATTGTAAATTCTTCACAACGATACTATTCTGCGAAAGCTTAACTGCATTCTTCTAGACACATGACTTACCCCTCGTTAGTGGTCTCGATCAGCCTAGTGTTGCTGATGGCATTATAGTCACCAGGTCGGCCAATATTAAGTTGAAACTTGGCCTTGAAGGCGGGTTCGTCGAAACAAGGGAACACCAGACGCGCATTGAGTCGTTGCATTTGAGTAACGGCCAACCATTTGGTATTGCCTGTTTCCTCTTCCTCGTAGCTGACAGAGAATAAGCCGGCCAGATCAGACCGTACTTGTCCAGAGTATTTAAACCGTAGAGTGTAATTCTTTTTCGATTCCAGCCGCTGAGTCAACGGCACTGTCATCATTTGGGTCTTTGGCACATACTTCAATTCGCTTGTGGCAATTACTGTCATATCATCATCAGACTCATTGTAGAGCATGCATTCTTGTATATTCAGGGAGTCTGAGTGTAGCGTAATTTGTCGTATTTCTTCCTGTGTGTCGACCACCTGCAGTGTTATGCTAACATCACCTTGAAATGCGTTGGGCTTATCAGTGTCGGCAAGAAGCCTGATTGTTAGATTGTAAAACGATGGCACTACATGGGGATCCAAGCGATAATCGTCACTCGTACAACTGCCTAAGAAAAACAGCAACCACACTGCCAGCAGTCCGCGCGATCCCCAACTGTTCATGGCGAGAGCAGCTACAATACTAAATAAAGCGTCGCCCAAAAGCTCGAAACGCAAATGCCAATAAAACATAAAAAAAAAAAACTCCCCGAAAACAGGTGTCGTTCATTGATGATTAGATTAGAAGCTGTGCACCAAAATCAGTCCGCACCTTGCTAAGTGCTGGAGTGTTTGCGGCTGTGGCCTATTGGTCAGTGCCTAACCCTATTATGGTCAGAAAAAAAAGATATATAGAAACCTGTATACACTAGAAAACTCACAAACATATTCTATCTGACTGAATGTTTTCATTAAACTGACTTGGGCGTGGGTAGGCTTTTTATTTGAGTCACGTAAACAGACGACTTCTTTTTGATTTCAATATATTCTTTTGAAGAACTTCAAAATTGGACCGATTCCTGGAACCAAAGATCCAACCAAGAAACATAGAAAGCACAATACAAACAAGGGAGACGACAATAAATATTCTTTAAACTTTTCATTATAAGGGTGCAGTTTAATTATACCCTTGCAGAGGGTATATTGAAATTGTAGAGATGTTTGTAACGCGTAGAAGGAAGCATTTCCGACCTAATTAAGTATATATATTCTTGATCAGCATGTCAAGCTGAGTCGATATAGCCATGTCCATCTGTCCGTCTGTTTCTATGCTATCGCCTCCGCCAGTTTAAAAGCTGTCGCCACCAAACTTTGCACGAAGTCTTCTGGTACAAATACGCTGCACATTTGTTGCAACCGGCCAGATCGGATGACTATAACATATAGGTGCCATAGGAAAAATCGATCGAAAAACAAGTTCTAGTGAGAAAAACTTCGTCTGTCTGTTTCTACGCGAAATAGTCTCTCAGTTTTGAAGCTTTCGAGCTGAAATTTAGCACAGAGTTATTTTTTTTCTGCACACTACTAATATGTTGGAGCCGACCGGATCGGATGACTATATCCCATAGGAATAATCGGTCGGAAAACTAGTTTTAGTGAGAAAAACTTTTTTCTTTTCAATGGAAACGTCTCCAAACTTTGCAATCGTAGGATTTCGATGTTTTTTTATAATTCTACCAAGTTTTATTAAAATCGAACAACAATATGGTATAGCTGCCATACAAAACAGTTTTAGTTAGAAAAACTTTTTTGTTTTTATTGGTAGCATCCTGCATTTTTTTTTTTGTATTTTGTATTTGTTTGTTTTACATACTTTCACATAATTTAACAAATTTTTGGCCAAATCGGATGACTATATCATATAGCTCCCATACGAACGATTGGTGGGAAAATGGGAAAAAAGGTATTTTTTGAAATTATTCAAGGGAGCACTTGCAAGGGTATAATAACTTCGGCACAGACAAAGTTAGCTTAGCTTTCTCGTTTTTTTTCTTTCTGTCGGAAATCAAGTGTTAAATTATAGCTCAACCAAGTCCTTGGCGGAGGAGGTTGGTTAGGTTAGTTATTTCCACGATTTATGTCAAAATTTTCAAATTTTAATGCTACTCGAACTGGATAAGCTTATTGAGGTTAGATATATAAGCGAAAAAATAGCTTGTTCTAGCTTGAGCAACAATTGCAATCTTGAAAATAATAAATTAAAGGTTAAGTTTCAAAAATATAAATAATCCGGAATAATACATTTTGAATGGAAAACAAGAAAGAAAGTCGGTCAAGCCCGACTATAACATACTCTGTACCAACGAATTTATACGCTCAGCATAACTTTTGAAGCTGCAATCGCAGCTGAAAGCAGCGCTGCCATTGCGCTGCAGCAGCGAACAGCCTTTTGATCATAATTCGACCACCGTTCATCCGAACTTTACCATTTCATTGGCGGATCGATAAATAGCGGCTGTGGCGATGTTCTCGCTGTAGTGAAATTACAGTGGGAGTTCGCTTACCATATGTCATATGCCAAACACGTGGCAGTGTGACCATTATTTATGCAGGTTTCTCAAATCTGGCCACACTGGGCCAAAACTCAAGAATTGCTACCCAGAAAAAGAAAATTATATGATCTGGTAATCAATGATGTATATTTATTAATATCATTAAAAAGCCGTTAAGATAAAGTTATAAATGACCTGTTCGAAAATTCAATCTTGCTTTCTAGATGGCCGAAGTACGCCGTCATACATAGCGTTTCATACACCCAGAAAAAAGTAGTACAACAAAATTAATTCGTTCTTGAATTTTTAAGAATTTTGCTCTTGAAATCGAGCTAAATTCATTCTCTGCTTGGTGCTTTTAGGCGAGGGGAATGAGCTACAGAAACTGAGAGAGGAGAGCAATCACATTTGAGGGAACAGCGTTGAGTTTGCTCTGCTACAGTTTTGTAGATTATGGGAGAGGGGTGTTTGGGGAAGCTATTGAGCGGAGAGCGTAATAGAATTTTGATCTCATGTTTCTTTGGAATTCCCAGATAGATATGGCATTGCTGGCGTGGAGAGACCTCTGTTCGACTGATAGTTGACAAACAAAGACTGATGCTGCTGTGAAGCTCTTGATTTAAGATTAATCGATCTTACTCTTGAATTTAATGAGCTGTTAATAGGTAGAACATTCCCGGTTTTTGACAATGATATACATATACCGTCGATTCAAGAATGAGCAATCTTGAATGCGAGTATGTTTAGCACTTGGTCCAAGATCTATTCTGCTTGATTTGAGAATGATACTTACTTGGATCAAGTATTGAAGCTCTTGAATCAAGAAAACCGGGTTCATAAATTCATACTTGAATCGAGAATTTCGCTCTTGGATCGAGAATTTTCACTCTAATCGAACTATTAATCTCGAAATTTCTTGATCCAAGCGTGAAATTCTCCATTTTTTCTCTGCCTGTTACTCCGTATGATTTCCTATCTCCCATGTGTCATAGAGCAGAGTGCGGCTCTCGTGCGAGTGCTTGGAGGACTTTTTACCAGCGAGCATTCAACTCCACGCATTTCTCTCCTCAAGTGTCGTAACCAGGCAATACTACTTTCTTCCGCCCCGCCATCTTCTTCCAGCTGTGGCTCTTCGGACACCACCAACATTGTGATTTGTGATTCTTTGTAAGTATATTTGTATGTTTGTATGCTTTCGTAGGATCGTATCCGAGACATTGTAGTCGCATTTTTGGTGGAGGATTCTATGAAGTCTTGGGGCCAACCCTAGGAAGGTGTTGCCTCTTACGTTAGCCAGCAACCACCTTACGGATGTATTAATAAATTTAAAATCCCTTCTTAAAGTGTCTTGATAATGGAATCTAAGTGGCAGCTGCCCTCATAAGAAAGTGCAAGTTTCAATGTTCAGTCAAATTCAACCGGAAGTGAGCAATCTAATCATTTAATTTACACCACACTTCTCATAGGAATAACCTTATTGTAACAGTGTTGCCAACTGCCCACCAATCAAGTTAGGGATTTACAGTCCCGCAGTCCATAAACAACGCATCTTATCTGAAAATATTTTATTTTTATGGCCTTAAGTGCTAGTTGGCCATTTGCACTCAAAAGTTCTGGCTAATCTGTTGGATGACGTTTATCGGAGCAACAGGCTGGTCATGGCCACCAAAAGGAGGGTAAGGGCACTGAAGGCGCTTGTCGTTGCGCTACCGCTGCGTTGCGCCAGGTAAGTGCGGAACACTCCCAACCTGGTTTCGGCCCACTGAAGATTCTCGAAGGCTGTGGTTTCGGCAGCCTTCAAAGTGGACATACTGCTGCCAAATTTGGTTCCGTTCGCCGTATTGAACTTTTGCAGATCTTCATACTGCTTTTGTTCAGTGAAACGTGCAGCAATATTGGAGATAACACTGGCCACCGAGGAGTAGCTGCCCATGCTGTGGACAAAAAAAATGGGTACAATGAGAAATCCTTGTGTTGCTCAGTCACTTAAGAATACTTACGCATCGGCCAATTCCTCGAATCTGGCTGTAACCAGCTCAAAGACAGGGCTCACATTCTCATTGTTCTCAGTGTATAAAGTGCTCAACACTGCGGACTTATCCTGCTTGCGAATTTCGTCGGACACAACTATGTCGAACACACGCTCGATCAGTTTCGGTTGCTTGACGCAACCGAAGGAAGTCTGCAGCAGAGTCACCTCGGTGGCCACCTTTTCGGTCTTGAATTTATGGTACAGTGCGTCAAACTCGGTATCGCCACCTTCACGCAGACCCACACAATAGACCACAGAGCGTATGTTCTTGTGCACGTTAGCCAGAGAGCCAAACTCGCGTTTAGCCTGACTAATACAGTCGCTGCTGCCATAGCGACAGGCCCAGGACAGAACCTTCGTGCGTAGATAGATTTCCAGGGCGGTGTTCGAGTCGGTTTCCTTAAAGCCCAGTTGATTGTAGGCCTTGTAAGTTATATGCCGAATGTAAGCGCCAAAGTCCATGGTATCCGTGCCCAGACGAATGGCCAGGAAGTTCAAGCCATTAAAGGCCGCTGTCCAGGGAATGTAATTGGTTTCCGTTTCCAAATACTCCAGTACCTCCAGAATCAGATTGTACGTAATTTTACCAGCCCGTGCTAAATTGAACAAATCGTCAACCACTTGAGCGCGATTGATCTCATGGATTCCACTCCAGTTGCTGCTAAACAGGGCATGATGAATGGCATGCCAATTCTGTTCAGTGTAATTTACGCGATAGTAGCCGGTCTCCTGAATATTGGCCATTACCCAGCCGACAGCAGAGCCGAAAGTTTCTTTCTTGGTTTCACCGCCACCAAGAATAAACTTGGGCATAGTATTGACGAAGTTATTGTCCAAATTGGTGGTATAACTGATGGGCACTGTGTATTGCAGTTTTTCGTCGGCACCGTCGTTTTCCTTCAGCAGGAAACGCTGTTGAGTGAACTCAGCACTGAGACCATCATTGGCCAGCTTGACATTGATCAAGGGGTAACCCACTTGCGTGGTAAAGTTATGGAAGATATGAGTTGAGCTGCTGTTGAATCTGTCATTGGGCCAATTGGCTTGCCAGGCATGTAGCAAAAAGTCGGGCACGGAGGACATGTATGAGCTGTGCGGAAGTAAAATGGGTGATTTATAAGTATGTGTAAGTATATCATTCAAAGGAGGAGCTTAAAAGCAATCTGCGTCGGCAGCAGCCCTGCTAAATAAAATCGATCAGAAGCTTCAAAAAGTTTTCTGCCGATTTGTTTCCATTTCGAACTGACTGAACTTCGATACTGAGATTAGTAATTAAATTATACAAATTGTACTTAAATTCAAGGCTGCAAGCCGGTCGGGAACCGAACCCCTGAGAAACGGTTCGGTTCGGTTCGGCTTTTTTTGGGGTTCGCGAACCGGACCATGACACAGGCGCCTTACATTTTTGACTCCTCGAACCTGCACCCGAACCGGACCACTTTTTCGAAAACTGAGGTTCGGTTCACCATTTTAACATGTTTAGTGAGAGTTTTCAAAATTCGACAATAAATGACTCAACGTCTGATTGCGAAGACGAGAAGTTTATAAAAGCAATAAACAAATATCAAATATAAAATCTGTGAATGATGTTATAGATTCATTTGAAAATGGACCAAGATTACATCCATCGACAAATGTATTAAAGTTTTGGAAAGGTCATAATAACGAAGACTAAACAAATATTGCTCATGTATCAATTGAACGAGAATTTTCAATACCTAAGTTGGTTCTTTCTAATTGAAGTGCTGGTATAGCTTCTGGAAGATATAATGCTTATTAACCTTAACTTAGCCGTTTTTAAAAGCTGATAATAGAAATAACTTAAGTAATGATCAATATGATTAAGCATATGGAAAGAAGGTTTCATTTCAATGTATTAATAAATCAAAAGTCAAACTATTCTTTTATGTGCAAGCGGACCAAGGTTCGAACCAGAACCTTGGGTTCAGGGGTTGTAAAAACCGGTCCGTGAACCGAACCTTGGATTTTATAATGGGTTCGAACCCCCGGACCGAACCTGATGGGTAATTTTAAAGGTTGCTTAAATTAAGTACTTGAAAACTTTATTAACTATATTTAACAAAATACTTTTCACCAAGAAGTTTTGTATATGAATAGAGAACGAGCTATCTATAACTTTTACGCTCACTGTAAGTTTGGAAAGTTTCAATTCAAGATTGTTGGCTCTTTTTTTTTAAATATTATCATGCTTGTTTTTTGTTTTGAATATTCGAATTCCGTACTTCATTTAGATACATCTAACAAAAAGAGAACAAACCTGTTAATTGAAGAGTAAGAGGGGAATTCTAAAGTAGTGCATGTATAACGCAGAAGAATCGTCAATGTTATTAAGTTTACATATATTCTTTGTCACCATCAACAACCGACTTGGATGGAATTTCTTGGAAAGCACATGCGCTGTCCGATAACATAATGTTGTTATGTTAGGTTAACCGTAGCTGTACGCCGTATTTAAACCGGTTTGAACCCCTTAATTTTAATTTGTTTAAACTGAAACTGAACCACTTACTGGAAAATGAATGAACCTAAGCCCGTTCCGAACCAGAATATCCGGTTTGGTTCGACAAAGCTATAGACAATTTGATGTCTATTTTGTGCAACAAAGATTCGAGGTCGCTTATCAACTAAAGTGAAGATTTATTTAAAAAAGATCCTTGGCTCTAAAGTCTTTTGAATGATTTATGAATGATCGACTAAAGACTCAGGTGAGCTGGCACTTTAAACCCTATAGCATTCTTTGTGATATTTTAAATGGTAAACACATTGATTGCTTTTCGTTTAAAACTGAGTCAGTTTTGGTATAAATCATGAAGGTTCGAGGTTTAACCTCCTTCCGAAAACCTTGAACATATCTCCCACAGTATTAAAGACAGATGGTTCGTTCCTTAAAGGCATGTTTAGTGATCAGGATAACTTATCGATCCGCTAAAGAATTGGTTAAAATCGGATGAACGGTTGTCAAGCTATGGTCAAAAGACTGTTCTCTGCTGCAGCGCAGTAGCAGTGCTGCTTTCAGCTGCTACTGCAGCATCAAAACAGTACAGAGTATGTTATAGTCGGGCTTGACCGACTTTCTTTCTTGTTTATTTCTATCTATGAATAGAAACGTCAAAACAAATCTGATTACACTAAAATTAAGTCAGTTAGTTCGATTTGAAGCGAAATTTCGCTGTTTTCAATAACTATGCCAGGCAAAATCAAGTGTCCGAAATTATCCATTTATGACTACTCACTTTTTCTTTAGGTATTCCTGCAGAGATTTCTGGAAGTTTTCGGATCCCATGGTATGCTCGATCATGCGAATGAAGGTGGCGCCCTTGTTGTATGAGATGCTGTTAAACATACGACTCAGATGGGCTGGCGTATAGGTATTCTCATCACTCAAAGGATTAGTGCCGTTGGTAGAATCCATGCCCATTACCGACTGAATCTGATCCACCACAAATTGTTTCTCCAACTCCCATTCGGTCTCGACAAAGGCGGTGCCATGGTATTGGAAGTATCTGGCAAAACCCTCGTTAAGCCAAGTGTAGCTCCACCATTTGCAAGTGACCAGATCACCGAACCACATATGCGCCTGTTCATGGGCTACCACAGCGGCAATCGACTGGCGTGAGGCTAGTGTGGTGGCTGACTCATCCACGAGCAGACTGCGTTCCCTGTAGGTGAGCAGACCCCAATTTTCCATGGCTCCCGCCGAGAAGTCTGGAATAGCCGCCATGTCCATTTTGTCGTTGTCCAATGTATAATAGTCCAAGTCCAAATAGTTGCCGATCTCTTTCAGAATCTCACGACCCACTTCGTAGCTGTACTGCGTCTGCGCATAATATTCGGGTCGGGCTAAGACACCGAAATGGTCATCCTTGCGGGCACTGAACTCGGAAATGATGAAGGCCAGCAGATAGGTGGACATTCTGGGTGTCGTCTTGAACTCATCCACGTAGTAGCCACTATCAAAACACAGAGTTGAGCAACAGCACTGAATGGAATCGTTACTTACCTCTCTGTGCTGGCATGTGAGGCAATGAGCCGGGTATTACTGACCGAGTTGAAGGTGCGATGACGCGTCAACTTTACATTGAACTTGGCCTTGAATTGTGGTTCATCGAAGCTGGGAAAAACACGGCGAGCATGATGTGTCTGGAACTGTGTAGAACCGAGCCATCTGCCAAAAAAGAAGAGCACGTCATCATTAATCATGGCCCCTCAAGCACTGGCCCTGCCAGAACCCACTTGGTTTGATTGTTATCATCCTTGTAGGAGCTGCGGTAGAATCCATGCATATCATCTTCCATCAGACCCGTATAGACAAAATGAAGTATATACGCTGTGTTTGCAGTCAGCGGGGTAAGGGTTTTCAGATTCACAATATCCGTCTCATGATTGGTAACATTATCCGCATTGAAGTTAAGTGGTTTGGGCCCTTCGACATCATTTGTCGCTGGCTTCACCCAGTACTCCACTTTCGAATAGGTCAGGTTCTTGGTGTGTAGATATAGATCAGATGTGATCACTGTGGGTACAATCTCAATCCAAACTTCGCCATCAAACGTAAAAAGTTTGTTGGTGTCCTTGTCGCTCTCCAGTAGATAGGGACGCAAGCTGATATTATAGGTAACCGGATTGATTTGATCATTGAGCCTGTAGTGCTCTAGTTCAGAGGCGGTGGGTGTAGACGGCAGTTCATCCAATTTGAGTAGCCTGGTATCGGCTACTGCAATGGACACACAGGCTGCCAAAAGGACAGCCAGACGAAGGGCAAACATTTTCAAGCCTGAAACGAGCATTGGGATGAGTGACCGAATTTCACCATTACCCTTATATAACCTGGGCACTCACTTTGGTACGAGTAACTTCAACTGCAGGACTCACCCGCCACTTCGCACGCTTTTCGAAAACTAACTGTGCCTGTCAATGGGCATTGGTATATATATTAGACCATTTATCTGGGGCCTTTAACTTTTTATTTCAATGGAGATAAAGTCCGCTAGGTTTATAGATTAAGCAACGATTACGACAACACGATGACAGACGATAAGAAAGCTCACCATGGTGATTTACGCACTCAGCCGTCGGCTACCAAATCATGTAATCATGGTCGACATATGGACATATTTACCATAGCAGAAATGCACACACATATTATACATCATATAATACTTGATTGTTCAAATAAGTATCAGCCTTTTATGATCGCGGGACAGCGCTTGCAATCTTATCTGCTGAAGAATCGTAAGAGATGCGATTATATCGAATGGACTCATTATAGCATACATTAGAAATTGGAATTATTATGTTATTAATCAGCGGCCATAACTGTTGTTTGAAGTGTAGAGATTGAATTTTTATCCTGCAGTCGGGTGATTCGGTTTACTACTATTTTGTAACGGAGTTAAAAACCAGAGAGACCTATTTTGAAAAGTCGTAGGGGTAGAGTATTAAGTTGAGGCTCACAGTGAAGTTAGGTATAATCCGAGCGCTCTGATCCCTACAGCAGCAAAGATTTCGGGTTGAACTTGCTGTCTCTCTCTTTTACCCCACTACAATTGCCATGGCCGCGAATACAATTATCGGAATTTTCCCAATCTGAGTATGGTATGTACCTAACGAAATGCATTAACTTGTGGCTCTATGCCGTAGACACCTAAGACCTTAGACATACAGACATTTCTCTATAGCCTCTGCTGTTGGCTCTGATCAAGTATTTATATATATATATATATTTATAGGGTTGGAATGATTTCATTCTCCCTGTTGCATGCATTTGCATAACCTAATGAACGCTCTGTTTCTATTTTTTAAGGAAACAGCGTTAAAAAACAAGAAAAAACAAGTTAAACAAGAAAGAAAGTCGGTCAAGCCCGACTATAACATACTCTGTACCAAGAAAATCTTTCTTTTGATCATAACTCGAAAACCGTTCATCCGATCTTCTTCATTCCTTTGGCGGATCGATAAGTTATCCTAATAACTAAATATGTTCAGAAGGCCATCTAAGCCATCTATCTTCAAAACTGTGGGAGATATGACGTTTTTTCTAAATTGCGGGGGCGGGAGGGGGCGTGGCCAAAATTGAAAATAAACTTGAACTGCCTGCAGACATTAGAAGCATATGTCCCATACATGTCAAACCTCTATCTCTTACCATCTCTGAGATCTGTGCGTTCATACGGACAGACAGACGGACAGACGGACAGACGGACAGACGGACAGACGGACATGACGGACATGACTCGGCTGTTGATGCTGATCAAGAATATATATACTTTATGGGGTCGGAGATGCTTCCTTCTGGATGTTACATACTTTTGCACAAACTTATAATACTCTATGTACCTACGGTACAGAGTATAAAAACGACTATAACATACTCTGTACCAACGAAATTAAACACTCAGCATATATTTTGATGCTGCAGCAACAGCTGAAAGCAGCGCTGCTACTGAGCTGCAGCAGCGAACAGTCTTTTGATTATAACTCGACAACCATTCATCCTTTCTTCAACATTTCTTTGGAGGATCGATAAGTTATCCTAATAACTAAATATGTCCAGAAGGAACAAGCCATCTATCTTCAAAACTGTGGGAGATATGATGTTTTTTCTAAATTGCGGGGGCGGGAGGGGGCGTGGCCAAAATTGAAAATAAACTTGATCTGCCTGCAGACATAAGAAGAATATGTCCCATACATTTCAAACCTCTGTCTGTTACCATCTCTGAGTTTTGTGCGTTCATACGAACAGACGGACATAACTCGGCTTTTGATGCTGATGAAGAATACTTTATAGGGTCGGAGATGCTTCCTTCTGGCTGTTACATACTTTTGCACAAACTTATAATACTCTATGTACCTACGGTACAGAGTATAAAAAGAAATGACCCAACTTTATGGTTTTCTCCTATTACGGGTTCTAATAATCACAGTGCAACATTATATAATATTTTGAGTCTTCAAGATGGCTTTACATCCACTTTGTTTGAGTTAAAAACGAAAAGAAAAATAACCAAATTTAGATTTAACTGAAAAATTCACACAACACACTCGGAGATTGGAGTGCTCCTTAAACTATTCGCCTGGAGAGTGCAAGAAAGTTTCCTTAAGATAGTTTACCAAATAAACTAACATTTCACAAGTTAGATAAGTCAATAATTCTTTATTACTTAATAAAAGGCAAACTTTAAATTAAAACGAGAATTCTTAGCTTACTTTGTCTTTGCTGAAGTTTCAATACCCTTGCCAGTACTCGATTTGATATATTGTTTTCGAACTAATTTTGAAAAATCTGGTTGAAATCACATACAATTTATTAATAATTAATTAATTAGGAAAGCTTAAAAAGAAAAAAAGTTTCTGCAACTTAGACCCATTTTTCGAAGTATCAAACGAAACTATCTGGCCAACGACTTTGAAATGTTTCTTACTGAAAGAAGTTTTGCGATCGATAGGCAGCTTTATGCTTTAGTCATCCGATCCGATCCGCGTAGAAACAGACGAACGGACAGTCCGACGGACTCTGAACAAGAATTTATATGGTTTATGGGGTCGGAAATGCATCTTGATAATACCCTTTAAAATGGCATACAAAACAACTTATCATGCAACCTCGTAATAACACCAAAAAGAAATGACGCAGTTTTGATCCCGAAATGGGTGGGGGGATCCACTGAGTTTGTTTAAATAAAAATATTGAAGTTAGTTTTCTTTGGCTTATAAGCCAAAGCTTGCACTTCGTCTAACTCATCTAAAGTTTTAGAAGTTTTACAATTTAAAATAAGCATATCGTAAAGGATTCAATTGGAATAGAAAGATTAATATATCCATTTGTTAAAATTAATATTAAAATTTTTCATTCCTTTGGATGATTTTTTGCTTCATTGGATTACAATTTAAGACCCATTAAACATTAAATGTATATTTTTATACTCTGTACCAAAGGTACATGGAGTATAATAAGTTTGTGCAAAAGTATGTAACATCCAGAAGAAAGCATCTCCGACCCCATAAAGTATATATATTCTTGATCAGCATCAACAGCCGAGTCGATATAGCCATATTCGTCTGTCCGTCTGTCAGTCCGTCCGTCTGTCTGTCCGTATGAACTCACAGATCTCAGAGATGGTAAGAGATAGAGGTTTGACATGTATGGGACATATGCTACTTATGTCTGCAGGCAGATTTATTCTTCTTTATTCTTAATTTTGGCCACGCCCCCTGCCGCCCCCGCAATTTAGAAAAAACTTCATATCTCCTACAGTTTTAAAGATAGGTGGGTTGTTTCTTCTAGATTTATTTAGTAATAAGGATAACTTATCGATCAGCCAAAGGAATGGTAAAGATTAGATGAACGGCTTTCGAGTTATGATCAAAAGACTGTTCGCTGCTGCAGCGCAGAAGCAGCGCTGCTTTCAGCTGCTACTGCAGCATCAATATTTATGCTGAACGTATAATTTCGTTGGTACAGAGTATGCTATAGTCGGGCTTGACCGACTTTCTTTCTTGTTTAATATCCATTTTTGTATTTGTATTGAAAAGTTTTCGTCTATACCCATCTATATCCTATGGTCATCTGATCCGGCCGGTTCCGACAAATGTGAAACGTATATGTATAGCTTGTAGCACAGAAAGAGACGGACAGACAGTCCGACACGTCTAAATCAACGCAGCTTATCATGGCTATCAAGAATATATATACTTTATATGGTCGGAGATGCTTCCTTCATTGCGTTACAAGCGGTAAGTCCTTGTTGAAAACGTCCTTTCAGTCATACTTACGTGGAAGGTCTATGGCTAGTATCCGTTCTAATTGATCATTCCAATAGAATAAACACCGAACCGATTCTCTAACATTGTAGATCTTATAGAAGCTTAAAGACAGCGAAGCGCACAATATCTGCTCTGGTTGCAGTAAGATGACACCCCTTTTTATACTCAGTTTGTATTTAGTAAGCTTGAGCAATATTTCAGTTTGACTAAAACTTCGTCAAATACTATGAGCGCATTTTGAATGCTACTTGATTATAGGTCATAAAACTGTTGTTTTAAGTAAAATCGTAGCTGCTCGGTATTTCGACCTATTAACGAATTTCTTACACTAGTTAACCAAAATAAAATAAAACAAGAGAGAGAGTCGATCAATATGGATTGTACCAATGAAAGTTTCTGCTTAGCATTATTATTGATGCTGCAGTAGCAGCTGAAAGCGCTGCAGCAACGGACATTATTTTGCTCATAACTTAATCTTTGTTCATTTGATGCTTGCAGGATACCTTCAAGCCTTTGGCGTGATCGATCAAAAGTTCTAACTATTAAAATTATTCAGAAGGTACGAACATTCTATCTATAAAAGTGTCGGCGAAATGATCAAAATATAAAATAAACTTAATCTGCCTACTCATACAATAAGTTTTTGTGCCATACATGTTGAATCTCTATCTCTTACAGACAGCCGGAAAGACGGGCATTGCTGTATCAACTCGGCTGTTGATGCTGATCAAGAATATATATACTATATAGGGCTTATAGGCTTCTGCACAAACTAAATATGCACCATGCATCTTTGGTATAGAGTTCAAACAATGCAGAAATGTGACATCGCTTATACTTAATTTTTGTTAACTAGGTTAACTAATGCGATCATGTCTCGAATAACCTAGTAGTTACGATTTAACTAAAAAATGTTTTATAACCTATCATCAAGTTCTATTCAAACTGCGCTCACAGTTTTTGACGTATTTTAGTCAAACCCTAATAAATAGGTCAGAAATATACATTTCCGATCGCCTATATATATATTCTTGACCAAGGCAACGATTTTAGTCAATTGAGCCTTTTCCGCCCGGCTGTCATCTAGTCCGTCTTTTTTTCTTCAGTGTTGCCAGAGCGTGATAAAATAGTTTAAAAAAACTCAAAAATTTTGACAACATATCAAAGACGTGGAAATTGCTGTTCTACTTGTAGTCCAAATCATAATATTAAATGTTAGAAACCAAATCGAAAACTTTTAATTTATCCCACAACTGTTTTCAATACAGCTCGACTATCCGATCTTTACCATTTCTTTGGCTGAGCTATACATAATACTAAATACTAAATATGTAGAGAGTGTACGAACATATTAAATAGAGTGTTTATTATCAAATGTCAACCAAAGTAATACCTAAAAAAAACTAGAGCGTAAGTTAAACCAACAGTGTTTTTGGTGCAGGTCTATTTTCAACATCGAATTTGTGAAAAAGAAAGGCAGTTGAACACAAATAACATTCTCTGCAAGTCTTGCAATGAGGAATCCCAAGAACTCTGCCTTTCTTTTTCACAAATACTATGCTGAATCAAGTAGCCTTCTTGTTGTTCCTTAACAAATTTAAAGTACGAGTCTCGTTGTCCTCTCATAAAAATAAATATGTATTTCGTTTTAAACAGGCTGTAATTTTGCCAAAAAAGCAGATTAAAGTGCGATAAAAATCA
The DNA here is from genome assembly GCA_035044965.1 of Lordiphosa andalusiaca. Lineage (NCBI taxonomy): Eukaryota > Metazoa > Arthropoda > Insecta > Diptera > Drosophilidae > Lordiphosa > Lordiphosa andalusiaca. The sequence continues at coordinate 81,339 of JAWNNM010002620.1, forward strand.
CATAATAAGATCTAATGTTTGGCTATATGCTCAAATGGATAAAATATTATTTCAAACCCGGCGATAATTTAATAGCCATAACCATATTTAGGGCTTTTTATTTTTTACAGACGCATTAATAAATCCTTTGTCGCATTTAGCTTATAAATCTAGATATTTATGCCTGGTGTTGCCTTTGTAATTCCTAGAGTGCCAAAAAATCGACAAAACCGTTTTTAAGCCATATCTTGGAAAGAGCAAAGAGCTGATGGAGTTAAACCGAAACCAATTTTGGAATCAGTGAACATTAACTTATCATATTTACATGGCATTTATACATTTACATTTTTTGGGTCCTGTGCGTGATCTTTTTGTAATTGTTATTAAAAAATACATTAGTATGCTATAATGGCCTAAAGCAGGGGAACCCAACAGCTTCTTATGAGTGCGTTTTTACTCACAAAAACAAAAAACTAAAACCAGAAACAACTACAGCCGGTTGTGTGTGTGTACTTGTGGCTACAGCGCTGTCTGAAAGTATTGTTGTTGCCTTTAATTCCGCAAGAGCGTAGGAGAGAAAGAGAAGAGAGACGCATACGAAATTTTTGTTCCAATTTTGTTTCGAGGCTGGGGCGCTCGCGCATTACAACATAAGCGCATGAAGCGTATAGAGCATGGACATCGCTGTTCTGAACTATTAGAAAATTAAGTTTCTGCGCAATATTTCTGTTAGTTTATTGTACATCAAATTCGATATCGGTGTTTTTTGAATCATAAATTCACTATGCATTCTGTGGAGTTAACTATTGTCGGCTTATGTCGTGTTTTGTCCGTAAAGCTGCCACTTACATGCAAGCATCTAGTCCGTTCTTAAGTTCAGTTAAGTCGTGCGTGATTGTGACACGAAGAAAATCACGACTCGCCACAACTCTAGTTCGAATTGAGTTTTAAAAAGGGAAACTATAAAGCTCTCACTCACATTATAAAAGCATACATTTCTGCAAATATACAAATATAAAGCAAATGTTGAAAAGTTCCTTGGTAGGCTGTAGGACAAATCAATAAGCTTACAATTATATGAATTAACAGAAGCAGCTAATTAGGTTCTATACAATCCATATTGTTCGCCTTGTACTATTTTTTGCAGTAAGAGTTTCTTGGTCTGCTATCTTCCACAATTTCCATTTTATTATGGTTTCAGCGTTTACTCAATCTTTATGTATGTTTGTAAAATCAGAAGTCCTTACATGTCAGGTATTACTATTAAAACAGGAACTTCGAGCTTTCAGGGCACAGCAGATAGAAAGAAAACCCCCTAAAAATTGGCGAACCAAACTGTATCGCTGATAATTGGTAGATTAGGCTATCGCTGATTCCCCAAATGCTTTATCAACACAAGTTAGTCATGACATTTTGCGATATTTATGACTTCCATAAGAAAAAACTAGAATGAGTTGCTGGTGTTAATGAAATATAATTTAAGCACGAAATTGAAGGGGCGGATTGCAATAAAACCATGTTTGGATGATTATTAATTTTCTAAAGCGTATTACTCAGACACTGCAAACATATTCTGAGCCATTCTCGTGTTTAATGTGGCCCTGAGAACGGTTTAGAAAATATGCTCAGGGGTCATTCATTCATTCAGTGGTGAATTTAAAGCTGATGATTATAAATTGTATACCCCCAGGTGGAAAAGGCTTAGTAGAAACTTGATATATCATATTAAATTCTACTATGCCCCTTATCTATGCAAATTAGATAATATGTTTCCCTTACTTTATTCGCAATGCGCCGTAATCGATTGTGCTAATCTGGCAGACAATATTTATTAACATGCCAAATAGTTAAGTACTATATGTGGAACTATTTTTATAAAACTGTTTATAAGCGCAGAATATACTTAAGCAACTACAATTTTTTTTTAGTTTTAATGCTAGAAAAACCAAATAAACATTTAAAATATAAAATTAAAATTTTGTAGCTCTAAATATATTTAAGAAATCTGGTTCTATTATCAGCTCAACTGTATCGCTTATAACTCCAGTATTTTCCCATTTTCAATGGAAACGGGGTATAAAAAAAAAATATCGTGAAAGCCAAGCCCAAGTTTTTATACCCTTGCAAATGCTCGCTTAAATATTTAAAAAAATAGAGGAAAGTTATCTTCGGCTCTGCCGAAGCTTGTATACCCTTGCAGCACGATTTTCTAACTATTTTGACGGACATTTCCACTGCAAACCACCATAATAAGTTTTTCTCACTAAGACTACTTTGCTGACTCTACTTTTCCATGACAGCTCTACTATATAGATGTCCGATTTGGTCGAAATTACTTAGTGGAATCTTGGAAAGGCATAGCAAACTAAGAAATACATAGTTTGGAGGCGTTTTCTTTGAAAACAAAAAAGTATTTGTCACTAACACTAGTTTCACGACAGATCATTTCTATGGGAGCTATAACCTATAGTCATCCGATTTTGACAAAACTTTGAAGAATTGTATGAAAGATTATAAAATAAATATATGCAAATTTTAAAGATGTTTACACTGATAACAAAAAATTTTTTTTTACTAAGACTATTGCTATGGCTATATCGACTCAGCTCGTTTTGCTGATCCGGAATATATTTGATTTATGTGGTCGGAAATGCTTCCTTCTATGCGTTTCAAACATCTGGACAGTTTCAAAATAACCTCAGCAAGAGTATAACAATTTCAATATACCGTCTCTAAGGGTACAAAAATTTCCCTCAACGACTCATTTTCCGACCGATCGTTCGTATGGGATCTATATGATATAGTCATTCGATTTGGACAAACATTTTTTGAATTGAGTAAAAGCATGTACAACGAGCAAATACAAAATTGCAGGATGCTACCATTAAAAACAAAAAAGTTTTTCAAACTAGACTGTTTTTCAGACCTATCTTTTGTATGGCAGATATACCATATAATTGTCCGATATTCATCAAACTTGTCAGAATTATTAAAATGCATAAAAACCTATGAAAACAAAGTTTGGAGAAGTTTCCAATGAAAAGAAAAAAGTTTTTCTCTAAGATATATACATCCAATCCGGTCGGTTCCGACATATAAAAAAGTCTTGCGGTATTTTTATTGAATTTTCAATTGTTCATAAAATTGGTTATAATAATGCGATTTAAGTCAAATATGCGCCGTTTTGTTCGATGACGAGTTCCCAGCGAGATGCCAACTTCATAATGCCCCTCTTATAGAAGCTCGCTTCCCTATTGTCAAAAAACTCGGAGAGCTAATTTTCATAGGACTCTCTTGTGGCCAACTTACGACTACCAAGCTCGTTCGCCATGGACAGAAATAGGTGGTAATCACTTGGTGCGATATCCGGACTATACGGTGGATGCAAAAGAACCTCCCATCCGAGCTCCCGGAGCTTCTGGCGCGTCACCAAAGATGTGTGTGGTCTGGCGTTGTCCTGATGGAAGACAATTCGGCCTCTGTTGATCAAAGATGGCCTCTTCTGCATGAGTGCTGCATTCAAGCGGTCCAGTTGTTGGCAGTACAGGTCCGAATTGAGCGTTTGGCCATAGGGGAGCAGCTCATAGTGGATGATTCCCTGCCAATCCCACCAAACACACAGAAGAACCTTCCTGGCCGTCAATCCAGGCTTGGCCACCTTCTGGGCAGCTTCACCGCTTTTCGACCACGACCAAAATGTTTTTTTGCGTCAAGTCGTGTGGCACCCATACATCGAGCTTCTTTTTGAATCCAAGCTTCTTCAAATGGCTTATAACGGTTTGATGACACATGCCCAGCTCTTGGCCGATGCTACGGCTGCTACTATGCGGTCTCTTTCGATCAATTTAGCGATTTTATCGTAATTTTCGACGACAGGCCTTCCGGACCGTGGCGCATCTTCGATCACCCCTGCACCAGAACGAAAATGTTGAAACCATCGTTGTGCGGTGGAAATGGAAACTGTATCGGGTCCATAAACTGCACAAATTTTATTGGCAGCATGAGATGCATTTTTGCCTTTATCGTAGTAGTACTGTAAAATATGCCGTATTTTCTCTTTATTTTGCTCCATGTTTGCGACGCTATAGCTCACGAACGACTAAAAACAAACAACAATAAATCAAACACGTGCTAGCGCGTGAAAAGAGCTTTCCAAAAAGCTCTAGCGTGAACCGATGCGACGAATACAACTAGAACTACGCGCTTACAAAGACAAGCTTGCGGAAATGCCGCAAGACTTTTGACAACCTTGACAACCTTATATATACTTTATTTGGGTCGGAAATTGTAATTTCTAAGCGTTGCAAACGTCTGGGGAAAATTATAATACCCCTTGCAAGGGTGAAAATCCACTGACATGATTATAAAAACAGTAAAATAATTTAATTCAAGAATTCAGTAGCTCAAAAGGGGGATTGCGACTTTCTTCTTCTACTTTCCGACTTACAAGGCATTTAATATTTCCTCAATTTAACACTAAAGCTCGTGAGTACCCTAATAAATATAATCATACAGATCTCCTGCTTTAATCATAAGCAGAAATAAAAATTTTGAAAAATAAAAAAATAATTCAATTTTTCAGTTACTCAAATCGGAATACTTTTTAAAAAGTTGTACATTCAAAGAAAGAATAAAGAATTTTATACTTGAATGGAAATTTCAAGTAAAAGTCGTGCTAGATCCGAGATATCCGAGAACAAGTCAAACCTTTTCGTACTTGGAATGTGGAAATCCGGGACTGACCGGCTTTTGACAACGTTTGGGATTGGATGGATGAACGGCTGTCGAGCTTTGATCAAAAGACTGTTCGCTGCTGCGGCGCAGTAGCAGCATTTCCGATGCCATAAAACATGTAAATTCGTGATCAGCATTAACGGCAGAATCGATATAGCCCGTTCGTTTGAATAAACGCCTAATATTTCCTAAATTTTTAGGTAATTTTTTGGCATTTTAGGTAAATTATTGTTGTTGAGTGTAGAAGAGCTAGTGCAACCAAATATTAAATGTAGACTAGTATTGTCCACAAGCAGATCAAGTTTATTTCAAATTGTGGGAGCGCCCTCCCGCCCCTCCAATAAAAAAAAGGTTGAATATCTCCTATTATTTTAAGATATCTAGCTCATATTTTGTAGTAGTGTATGTGCCCAATATCTACTATCTCACAAATTTTCATAAAGGTCAGATAATAAATGGCAGAGATACACAGACTATAAAAATAACTTTGCATACTTATCTGAGCCGCATGCGCTGTTTGCTTACATAAGTTTGAAATATTCAAATTAATGTTAATGCTCTGTTAATTTACAAAAGAAATGGTTATTTAAAGTTATCTCGCAGGGCCGACTTTAACTTACGCCCTCCCATTGAAAATGGGAAAAGGGGGATCATGAAGTTGTGCGAATGTATGTAACAGGGAGAAGGAAAATTTTCCGACCCCATAAAGTATATATATTCTTGATCAGCATGAATAGCCGAGTCGATATAGCCATGTCCGTCTGTCCGTCCGTCCGTCCGTCCGTCTGTCTGTCTGTATGAACGCGTCGATCTCAGAGACTATAAGAGATAGAGCCAAAAATTTTTGCACGAAGGTAGATTTATGCTGTACGCAGATCAAGTTTGTTTCAGATTTTATTCTGAATTATTTAAATTCCACCCCGTCCCCCTTTTATCCCCAAAAAACCTAGACCTCTTCTAGAAATCATAGACCTAAATAGCCGTCAGATCCACAATTTTCAAGTTAGATCCGTGGTTTAGTATACATCAAGCTAGGCCCAATATCTATCTATTCTGAAAAGAACAATCAGATCGGACAAAAAACACCGGAGTTATAAGCGAAACAGTTGAGCTGATAAGAGCACCCCCCAAGTTTATGGTCAGGACTAGAAAAAAGTATTGCCTACATTTGGGGATAATTTTGTTAAATTCAAAAACAATTAAATGAAAACAAATGAACAGGGTATTTTGTGGTCGGGAAACTCGACTGCAGCGCCCTTACTTGTTTTTTGTGTACTTGACGTTAGAGTTACACCCAGATACCGAAATTTGAGTACCACTTCCAGCTCTTCTCCATCCAGAAACCATTTCTCCTCTCTTAGATTACGCCCTCCTTCATTTTTCCATATCATTATCTTCGACTTATTTCTGTTGATTTGGAGACTCCACTTTGGCCAGAAGCTGTGTGTTGCAACATCGTCAGCGTACATCAATACTTTGACCAGCTCTGGACTAATTCCATCTTCTTTAAGAAGCGAGGAAACAATATCGTCTATATAGAGCGCAAAGAGAAGGGGGCTTAAGAGGCAACCCTTTTTGACACCCTGTTTTGTGTTGGACGGTGCTGGAGTTGATATCCGTTCCAAACTATGACATCGTTCTTAAAGTAAGTATGTTTAGCATTTTTGTTGACACACCCATGTTGTTTAACTTTAAAAGAAGACTCTTTCAGAAGACTTTGAAATCATCGCAAAATGCAAGCATTATCCTTTTTCTTTGTATGAAATCATTTGCGATAAAACCAATAAAATAGCTGAAGCAACTGAGAGAACCGTTTACTCAATCATAGCTAGCTGACACCTTGGCTTAGGCTGACATCAATTTTATATTCAGTAAATTTGAACCAACCATTTGTTCTAACTGGAGCGGAGTGTTTACTGCCGAAGGCATCATATGCTCATTTCCTTTTACATGTCGCCCGCTCGACAGTGATCCGGATCCGGTGGTAATAAATCGGTTCTATCTTTAGACTATCTAAGAACTATAAGAATTTTATTTTCTGTCATATATTTGGAGTTAATTAATAAAATACGTTGCATTCTTATAGGCGCTGTCTGCTGTTTTGTTTCAAACTTGTGACAATAATGCATTGACTGTTTATATAATGCTAATGTATAAACATTAATGTGATTGTTCTGTTAATTAACATAAGCGTAGACCATTGACCACTTCTTTCCTTGAGTATCTGGCATATCGTCCATGACTTCGCTATCGTTTTACTTAATCATTTGGTGTGACGCTAATTTTTTAAAACATCTAGCCTCTTAACGGCAGATATCACAATTCCTCGTTGGTTGAATGCTTATCAATAGCGTTCACCCATGATCGCATTGAGATTTTTATGGTTTTATAATCGCCGATATATAGCTGAACCATAAAGGCACCATGTAGTGGTAATTAATCACGTGGAAATCGAATTAATCATACCTTCAATTCTACGAATTCGGCAAGTCATCAAGTGTAATAAATATTCCCAATTAAAAAACGCCGAAATAGGTTTTTATTTAGAGGTAAGCTCTCAACTATAACTAAGTTCAAGAACAGTTTTTCGGTTAGTAAGCATAGAATCAAGGTCGCGGCATGAGTTGAGTCTTCGTTTCAATTATCAATTAGTTTTACTTCGAGATTTAGATGTTATGCAGGTAATTAAATCCAACACAGATCCACCCTTGGCATCAGACACCGAGTCATAGAGCCGAGATATTTCCGAAAGCTTTTCCACATACACTACACTGCAGTGCATCGCAGCACCGCATACATCTCACTTATGATTTTGGATTTCGCTATAAAAACCGGTCGGTCATCATTTTATATTTATATTTCACAGCTAAGGAAAGTTATCTCTTAAAAAGTGATTCGAAATCTGAACAAAATCGTACTATGCGTACTATGCGGTGCTGCGGTGTGAAAGTCCTTTTCAGCTTGGTGCACGCCACCGCTTGCTGATCTCTGCTTTATACCAACCTGGATTTTTCTTCATCGACGGGCATATTGCTGATGGCATTTAAGTTTGGACTGTGGTGGATAGTGATGGTGAATGTGGCACGCTTTGCAGGCTCATCGTAGCACGGAAAGGCGTGGCGAGCATCGGTGCTCTCGAACTGAGTAGTTGCCAGGTATTTGATGTTGCCCTGCTCATCCATATACGTGGACAGGTAGAAACCTCCATTTTCCTCGCCCAAATCGCCATGATAAGTTATCGTTAGCAACCATTTGGACTCTGCAGTTAGGTTAAAGTCCTCGCTACTTCCTGTCAGAGTAAGGAACTCGCGCTCAAGCTCATGCTCGAACTTTAGTGGAACCTCGACAGCTCCTGCCACCTCAAGCTGGCGTATGCCGCAGTCAGCATGGAATGAAATGGAAAATTTTCAATGTTTCAGAAAATTTTTCCATAAATTCCAAAAAGTTTTCTTAATTTTAGGAATTTCTAGTTTCCAGGGCGAATTTTGTACGCTACATTTGAAAGCCTTGTCGCCAGTGAGCACATTGGTGGTTAGATCCACATCTTAGTGGTGGGAAATGGATTCGTTCGGCAGACGATAATTACTCTCGTTCGCTCCAAAATCGGAATTCTCATGAAACTGGTGTGATTCAAGCGAAGAACACCGTTCACTATGGATGTCTGCAGCAAAATAACGGTCTACATTTGCCCCCAATCAAAACCTAACCCTTACTGTTCTAGACCCGACGACAACGGGGCGATTACTGAATCGCATACATGGGCTAGCATTCGCAAACATTTGACCAATTGCGGTGCTATATATTAACGTTTTATATCGTGTGTCCGAGCATAAAGATTACTATAATTGTATAGTATTACTAGTCGCATAAACATTTTTGTTGTAAGCAGCATACTATTGAAACTTATCTGCCATGGCTTTATAATATCAATGCATTGTATGTAAATCAAATATGAACAGTACTTCAAAATATAAAGCTTCTTAAATAAAGGTGTCCTTTTTATACTCTGTACCGTATACCCAGAAAAAAGTAGAACGAATAACTTAAGAACAAACGCTCTTGAAAAAATATTTATTCGTTCTTAAATTTTCAAGAATTTCGCTCTTGAAGTCGAGTTTAATACGTTCTTAGCTTGGTGCTTTTAGGCGAGGGAAGTGAGGTATAGAAACTGAGAGAGGAGAGCAAGCACATTTGAGAGAATAACGTTTAGTCTGCTCTTACAGTTTTGTATTATATGGGAGAGGGGTGTGGGGAAGCTATAGAGCGGAGAGCGTAATGGATTTTTGCACTCATGTTGCTTTGGAATTCCCAACCTGTTATGGTATTGCTGGCATGGAGAGACCTCTGTTCGACTGATAGTTGACACAGAAGGACTGATGCTGCTTTGAGGTGTGTATTCCTCAAGCCGGCTAAAAGTTGCAACATGGCTCAACAATTAGTTTTCCATGAAATAAACAAAATAAAACAAAATGGAAAAATCTACCGATATTGAATTGTTGTATGGTTGGAATCTGTGAAGCTCTTGGTTTAAGAGTAAACGATCTTACTCTAGGCGATTCACCCTAAAATTAAGAAAACTTTTTCTCATTTATGGCAAAATTTTCTGAAACTTTATAAATTTTCCATTAATGAGAAAATATTTTTCTTAATTTTAGGGTGAATCGCCTTAGGACGGATTTCATAGCAGAATTTCTAGTTTTCGGGGCGAATGTTTTCTGAGTGCAATAACACTTTTGCTCTGGATCTAAAGCACTCCACTATGGTTGGTTGGCCAGTCTCCGTTCTATTGTCGCTCTCGGATCATAGTGCAATCAGATACAACATAGATGTTGTATTGCAGCGATTATAATTTGCAGCAGAGACTGTCAATCGACGGCAAGATTGTCCTGAGTGTCCTCTGTCTAAACGGCAATAGGCATTGCGTCGATCTTGGTAAGCTAAGAACAATATAAGCCTAACACAAGTGTACCGAACGGCCGATTTACATGACAATTTAGTGGTTTCTTTCAGATATATCGTTTCTAGAAATACTGACATATCGACCCATATATATACATATATATATATATATATATATGAATAACAACAAGCCATCTTTCTTTAAAACTGTGATATGCCGTTTTTACCGAATTGCGGGGGCGGGAGGGGGCGTGGCCAAAATTGAAAATAAACTTGATCTGCCTGCAGACATAAGAAGCATATGTCCCGTTCATGTCAAACCTCTATCTCTTACCATCTCTGAGATCTGTGCGTCCATACAGACGGACAGACGGACATGGCTATATCGACTCGGCTGTTGATGCTGATCAAGAATATATATACTTTATGGGGTCGGAGATGCTTCCTTCTGGATGTTACATACTTTTGCACAAGCTTATAATCCTCTATGTACCTACGGTACAGAGTATAAAAAGTGGAAGTGATATCAATCTTTTTTCGGGATCAGCTCAAGAATATCCGGGATCACCCCGCTTTCAATCCCGTTTCGGATTGATTTCTTTTTGATTGTACAGGCGCCCTAAGAACTAGAAGATATGGAAGGCAAATAAATGATTGAATAAATTTTATACCCGATACTTAAAGATAAACAAGTAAGAAAGTCGGTCAAGCTAATCTATAACAAACTGTGTACCTCTCAAAGTTTGTGAGTGCTGCCCATAGCTACTTCACCCGGTGCAACCCAGCAAAATTGTTTGTTTTTCCGAGAACTCGACAATCGTTCATTAGATCTTCCCCATTCCTTCTGCGGATCGATAAAGAATACTAATAACTATGATCAGCACTTTATGTCCAGAAGGTACGAACCTTTTATCTTTAAAACTGGGGGAGATATGACTTTTATCCAAATTGTGGGGGCGGGAGGAGGCGTGGCAAAAATTCAAAATACTCTTCAAACCTCTATCTCTTACCATCTCTAAAATCTGTGAGTTCATATGGACTGACGAATAGACAGAAGGAAATGGCTATATCGACTCGGCTGTTGATGCTGATCAAGAACATGTCTACTTTATGGGGTCGGAGTTGCTTGCTTCTGCCTGTTACATACTTTTGCACAAACTTAATATACTCTGCGTACCACTGGTACAGAGCATACAAATGCATATTAAAGGCAGAAAGAAGCAGCTCCGACATCATAGCGAATATTTTCTTGATCAGCAACAATAACCGAGTTGATTTAGCCCTATCTTTCCGGACGTCCATTCGTCTTTCTGACCATTAGTCTTAATGAACACCTAGAGCTTACAGACTGGGTTAAGTAGAGCAATCAAATTGGGATTTTGGGAAGAAGGAAGCAAGCGATTCTCCCTGGAGATCAACACGTTCTCTGTTCCGAAATACAAGAAAAGTCTCTGTGAATAAGAAATGTTGTACTAAATTTTATTCTATAACTTTGTGCTTTGAGCCCCTGAGCTTGAACTCAATTAAATGTGAATGACGTCTCAATCAGATGCTCCATTGCATACAGTGATTGTTACACTTCAGGAAAGTTCTTAAATTGAATTGAATTAACCATCTGCCTGAAAGTATTCTACAATATATTTCTGGCAAGTCGAATCGTTGAAGGATCAATCGTTAAAATTATATGTTTCTGTCTTTCTCAAAGATTGAGAGTTTTGCTTACTTTGTGTGTCGAATTCAGGATCTCTTGCACTGGACATTTCGACAGCTGGTTAGTTAATAACGTTTTTACCTAGTACCTGCCAATCTGATTGTGTCATATTTGTTAGAAATCGGATTTTCTGCGTTATATAAGTACCGGTCAATCAACTAATAGAAAATCCCTCGACTATTTATTTACCACCAATAGGCAGCTGATCGATGGTGAATGAGTTAATCGCTGATTGGTCAACACCACCTTATCATGATCGCATTGACGGTCTTATGGTTTTGGCTGGCTTGCTGATAGCCGTTCGAACATACAAAATGGAGCGTAATGGTACTTGGGTTTATTGTTGCCTTCCATTGATTTCCAAAAGAATTGTAATTTTATTAAAAATCAAGTGTCAATCTTTATTTCCAAGGGCGAGTTCTTAAGTGCTAACCTATGACTAATTTCTAGAATAGCTTAGCGACCAGCAGGCACAGAGCCAAGGCCACAAAGGAAGTGCTTAGTGCAGCACTACCGCCCCGATAACCAGAGACCCAAGATATCAGAGGGTCGCGATTTTTGGACAGCCATTCGGTGTTGGCCTCGACATTGGCATCCACAGTTTCTTGCAGTGTGCTTGGCACAAAAGCGGAGCCTTTCACTTCATCAAGAAGTTCCTGTAGTTTTTTCTGTTGCATCTCATTGACCACATAGGAAGACATGGTCACAATGTCTATGTATAGAGGATTGCCACCTCCAAAGCCGGCATTCAGTGCACCATACTCTTCCCAATGCTCCAGGAGGAAGTCAATGGAAGTCAGCAGACCAATTTCACCGCGGGAGTAGGTTGGCATGAGTAGAGTGCTTCTTTCCTGGGTACGAAGTCCGTTGTTTTTGTCAATACTGCTGGACACAAACTTCTCCAGCTGCTCGGCGTTCTGGGAACAGCCAAGCGCTGATATAAGCAGACGACGCTCCGCTTGATCGTTGGAGTCCATCAGTTTGTCGTACACGAAATCAAAGATCTTGTGGCTGGACTTCTTCAGACCATTGCAATAGACCGGGGACTGCAGATTTGGCTCAATGGTGGTGCCATGGTCAACCAAAGCCTCCAGCTTGGCAGTCGTCTCCTTCAGGCAGTTCTCTAGACCAGCGAGACAGGCGATATTAATCAGAATATTGCGTGTGAATTTGGCCAGGTGCTGCTCCCCATGCACATCATTTATTCCGAACTTGTCGTACTGCTGGCTGACCAATTCGCCCACAAAGTACTGGAAGTGCTCATAGTCCTTATCACCGCTGAGATAGCGGTTGAACAGGGTGATGACAGTGTTGACTGCCGACCAGGGAGCATACTGATCCTCATGGGGCAAATAGGTGAGCAGCGTCATTAGCGTGGCATGAGGCACTCGTCCGCTGGTGGCAAAGCGATACAGATCGCTGACCAGTTGAGCTCGATTGCGCGGATGGAGCTTGTGTGGGCGATTGGTAATTCCGTCAATAATAAGTTGCCAGTTGCGCTCGTCATAGTTGATGCGGTAGTAGCCAGTGGACTGCTTGTTCAGGATTAGCCATTCATACCTATCCAACTTATCGTCCACTTTTACGTGGGATTCATTAAGCAGGTAGTGAGTGGCCTCGGTGTGGCGGAAGTCGGGATTTGATTGAACGGCATAGTTCACTGGGATATACCAGAGCTTGCTGCTCTCGTAATCCTTGTCGTTGGTGAACACTTCCTGCTTGATGGTAAAGGTACCCTCATCGTAATTACGCTCCACAGTGAGCAGCGGAACACCGCCCTGATTCGTCCAGCTGGCCATCATGTGAGGAACACGGTCAGCTACAGCATGGTTTTCCTCTTTGGCTGCCAAAGCAATTGCTTCGAACAAATGTGTTTCATTTGCCGCTGTGTATTGGCTTTTCGAATGTGGGATACCAATTAGTTTCACCTCGAAATTCGGCTGCTTAAACACTTACTTGGCCGTCAGGTAGTTATGCAGACCGCGCTGGAAGATGGTGTTGGTCAGAGCATGACGCCACATGTCCAACACAGAGCCACCCTTGGCATATGACACCGAGTCATAGAGTCGAGATATTTCCGAAGGCTTTTGCACATAGAAAGTCATGGGGCGGACATGGGGATCGGCATCATTGACCAGAGCGCTTTGATAAGAGCCAGCATGGAAGATTTGGAATATGTCCCACTCGGGATAGGCCTACAATTTGTAAGTATTAGATAACATCAGTGACAAGATCTCAACCATCCATACCAAATCAACAGCCAAATGCTCGAAGAGTGTGGCAAATCCTTCTTTGAGCCACAAGAAGCCCCACCATTCGATGGCCACCAGATCACCGAACCACATATGTGCATCCTCGTGAGCCTCGATTGTTGCAATGTTGGTTTGTGTATTGATGGTCGAGTTCTCGGGGTTGTAAAGCAGGTACTCCTCGCGGTAGGTGGCCAGACCCCAGTTCTCCATGGCCCCGGCAGCAAAGTCGGGTATGCCAGCCTGATCCAGCTTTGGTAGGGCAAATGGCACAGCGAAGTATTCGGACAAACGCTTCTCAACCAGCATTCCGGTGGTCAGGGCCCATTCCTGCTCATGCTCGGTACCCTTGCGGGAGAAAACGCGCTGCTGCAGGCCATTTAATTCACCCTTGGAGGAGACAAACTCAGAGACAATAAAGGCCACCAAATAGGAGGGCATATTCTCGGTGGTCTGAAAGACCGTAGTACCAGAGCTAAAAAAATGGTAAAAATGGTCCAATTAGATTTCTCAGCTATCACTTGGGTCACTGATATCAGCTAGATCACTTAACCGCTATGTTGAATTTGAGCTACACTGCAATACATCGCAACACCGCATAAATCGCACTTAAGTTTTGGTTTTTATCGCAGTCGCACACCTTATTTTTTTATATCTATTTCACTACTGAGGAATGATCCGAAGTGATTCGAAATCTGAACAAAAGCGTAGATACTATGCGGTGCTGCGGTGTGTAAGTCCTTTTCAGCTTGGTGCACGCCACCGCTTGCTGATCTCTGCTTTATACCAACCTGGATTTTTCTGCATCGACGGGCATATTGCTGATGGCATTGAAGGTGGGACTGTGGTGGATAGTGATGGTGAATGTGGCACGCTTTGCGGGCTCATCGTAGCACGGAAAGGCGTGGCGAGCATCGGTGCTCTCAAACTGAGTAGTTGCCAGGTATTTGGTGTTGCCCTGCTCATCCATATACGTGGACAGGTAGAAACCTCCATTGTCCTCGCGCAAATCGCCATGATAAGTGATCGTTAGCAACCATTTGGACTCCTCAGGTAGGCTAAAGTCCTCGCTACTTCCTGTCAGAGTAAGGAACTCGCGCTCAAGCTCATGCTCGAACTTTAGTGGAACATCGACAGCTCCTGCCACCTCAAGCTGGCGTATGCTGGCTGTTGAAATCTCCAGCTGGCGGGCATGTATCACAATATGCTTGGTGGTGGTCAATACTTCTAGGGTAATGGCAACGCTTCCTTTGAAAGCCTTGTCGCCGGTGTGCACATTGGTGGTTAGATCCACATCATAGTGATGGGGAATGGTGTCGTTGGGCAGGCGATAATTAAGTTCATCGGCTAGTGGAACGATTCGTTGATTAGGATTTTCAAGGCGCTGAAGTTGTTCCAAAGGAGGAAAGCTACGCACGACCGACGCCTGCACTGTTGCCGCCAATAGCAAAAGCAGGGCCACACCCGGAATGAAAACACGTACCATGTTGTCTACGACGCGACGACAACTTGAGGATAACTGAGCACCGGCTACGAAGCTTCCATTTATAAGCAATCGCTCACATTCATGTGGCCAAGTAAAATGCTCTATATATTAACGTTTCTTATCATCTGTCCAAGCATAAAGATTATTCTAATCGCACGCGTAGCAAATTATAGCTTGTTGCCTGCAGCAGTTACCAATCTGCTGCCAAGGCTAACAGCAGTTTGGACAGGCCATAAATAATTCCATTGAACAATAGTAATTGTACGATCCACTAGTGGCCTTAGATTGCCTGCACTGGGGCAATAGATAATGTGCCAAGTGGATGCTCTTGTAGATTTGATGTCGTCTGATTGGTAAGACTTTCAAGTGTCAATTTCTGTTTACTGCCATTTGGTTTAGTCGATTTGTTAACAGTAGTAAAACGCTGAATTTGCGTCTATTCATTTGGTGGGCTCGGTTCTCTCTTTCTTTCAAAAGTTACACACCCGTTCTCCATCACTAGCTATTGGCGTAAGTAACCATAAAAAAGTTTCTCGGACATTGCCGTAAGGATGCGGCGTTAAACTGTAGCTTCCATTTTCGTTCTTTACTGCCTCAACCGCGTCGTTGTGTCGTCCTTAAATTAATCTTTTTAGTTTTGGAAGCAGAAAAGTCGCAGGAGTTCAGGTTATGGGAGTACGAGGGATGAGTCATTATCCGAGTGCGGCAGAACCCTTCGAGAAGATGCAATACTGAAATACTGGGCTGCAAGCCAAACCAGATTGAAATCGGAACACAAATGATTATATTAAATAGTACATATTAGCACTTAGTTTAACCAAACTTAAACTTAATATAGAATTTTTTTATCATCTTGGCCTAGTCACAATATCGAAATGCGTAGATGGAATGGCGGAAAGCAGTATAAGTGACCCACTTCGATGTTTGAGTTTCGAAAAACCATAGAAAACAATTTAACTTTTTCTTATTATAATACTAGCTAAATTCCCCTGTTTGTCGATTTCTGGTTAAACATATTTTGGCAAAGATTTTTTTTTTCGATTTTTATATAACATATTTGGCTTAGAAAAATTCGTTTATTAAATTATGCACCCGCTAAATATTTAGTCCAAAGAGGAAAAGATACTCTCACTTGTGGAGAAGAATTTAGAATGCTAGAATTCAATCTTTGTCCCAACCTAGGCTTATTTGCCTGTGGTTTTTTTCAATATTCTTCAAGATCCTGTCATTTTTTGGGTCCAAGGCGTGATCATGTGGTAAACAAGCAAGGGCGCTGCAATCGGGTGCCCCGACTACAAAATACCCTGTTCATTTCTTGTCATTTATTTTGAATGAATACAAACACACTCACACATACACACAAACGCAGTTCGTTAAGCCTATATTATAGATTGGTTCGTAATAGAATAAACAGAAAATTTGATTTTGAATTGAAATGTAGCCGCTTTATGTAACAGCTATTGAAAGGGTCATCCTGAAAGTAGGCAACACTAGTTTGTCTTTTTAGCGGTTTTAGCTCTTACTGACGATGCGGTACTCCCCGCATCTACAAGCACAATTGATTCGCTTGTATTTCCGGTGTTTTTTGTTCGATCTTATTGTATTTTTCAGAATATATGGATATTGAATCTAGCTTGGTTTATATGAAGACACGAGTCTCTAACTGGAAAAATGTGGATCTGACGGTTTTGTGCGGATAAAACTGGGTTACAAATTTGAAATAAGCTTGATTTTCGGTCGGTATACACCTACCTTCATGCAAAAAGGGTTCTATCTCTTTTAGTCGCTGATATCTAGGTGTTCATACAGATAGATCGATAGACGGACAAGGCTAAATCGACTCCACTGACTTTAGTATAGCCTTTTTACTCTACAAGTAACTGGTATAATGATGAAATGATCTGTGGCTTAATATTATATTTTCTCATATCAATAAGAAGCTGATAATATGCACTTGAAAATGTATTGCTCGAATATATCAAACTCATATTTTTGAGCATATAAAAACAATATTTTAAAACTTTGTTGATATTTAATAATGTCATTTTGTCACCAAATATATGAAATATATATCTGAATTGGTAGGTTAATCATCTGTCACATCAATTTTAGAGAATTAAAATACAACAAACTAATAACTTATTTACTTTACCTCTCCTCGAGAGATCGAACTCAGGACTTTTTTCACTCAACACAATTGGAATGGCGACTCATCAAATTCCACCATCGGACACACCACAGAGCCTATTTAAATACTTTGTAAAGTTTTGAAGTTTTCTTTATATTTTCTATACGTACATGAAATGATATAGTTTTGAATTGATATTGACATTTTTTATTCTCTGCATACAGGCAGACATGACAATATCAAAGATTGCTGTTGATGTTGATCAACAATATATCGCTCTCACCTCAGAACTCTGAGTCGGGCTTGACAGACTTTCTTTCTTGGAAACAATCAATATTATGACTTCTGTATGCATTAGAAATTTCGAGATTTTAAAAAACAAAGTCGAGGTTTTTTTTTAAAGAGGTCAAGATAGGATTAACTTTGGAACTCGAAAATCGTTTTAAGGTTACAACTAGTTGAAGAAAAAAAAAATGAATATGAAACCAAAACAAAGTATGTGAATGCAATTAATTGTTGCTTTTTGGTTTGCATTATGACAGAAATCACATAAATATAATGACAGAAAAATGTGTCACGTATCGTATCATATTTTGATTCGTAAAAAATAAAAAAAAACATAGTGTTTCAATAAAACTTATTCTAATATACAGCAAAATTGCTTAATAACATGTTAAAATAAGTCGCACTAATAAATTTGGGCTGTTTTTGCTGAGTTCGGCACTTATAGTGATAGCCAAAAACACCACTTCGATTTTTGGTCACGTGCGAATCGCTTTTAGATTGCCCTTATCTGGAAACCACCACTAGGTATGCCATCAACTTTTGCACTAACTTAAGTGCTTCGAAAGAGCTCAAAATTATATTTAGATTTTTTTCAGCTTTAAATGCGTAAGACGGCTACGTCTGACATGATGGATTTGATCCATGATCCATTTTTCATATCCTTTCGATGATTCTTGGATAAAATGTAATTTCTAAAAAATGTATATTAAATATTAAATCAAAATAAAATTTAAAAAATATCCATCCCAAATGGATAACTGAAAACATCCAAGGGATATTCATTTTACTGACCAGCATGCAAATTCTTTTGTGTTGTGGCTGTTGGGGAGCAGAATCAATTCCGATTTATAAGTTGGCACTGGCCTTTACGATAGATATCGATATAAATTCGATAGCCATTTTGTAATAAACTACGAAATTTACTATGCTCAGCTCATTTCTCGGAGAATGATGCTTCATGGCCGAGTTGAGGGAGGAGCAATCGAATATTCGCCGCTTTCCAAGGCCGATTCCAGACGCCTAGAGCACTCTCTTCTCCATCGAAAGTGGAATCTTAACCCATAATAGAATATTTACTGAATTGAAACAGTGCTTGGGCATCCTGTTGTAGCATTGCATTGGCCTACTTATTGCTCTCAAATGGACTTACCTATAGTAGAGGGCTCAGCGCTTTACATAACTTAACATAACCGAAAACCATCAAAAATCATACCGACTTGGACCTGGGGTACCTCCTTTTAAGACTCTGCCTGCAACACTTCTATTGAGACAATCAAGACGAAGAAGAAAAGTAGTCTGTGTGGAAAAACTTGTTTGTTGTCAATATAAACCTCTTTAAAATTGGCATATTTTTATTTTATAAACTTTCACACAATACTTCAAAGTATTGTCAAAATCGGATTACTATAGGGTATAGCTGCCACAGGAAAGATCGGTCGAGAAACTAGTTTTAGTGAGAAAAACGTTTTTGTTTTAAAAAAAAAACGCTTCCAAACTTCGAATTTCTTAGTTTGCTATGCTATTCCACTATATTATTAAGTATGGTCGCAATCGGATATCTATATAGTATAGCTGTCATAGAAAAGTAGAGTCAGAAAAGTAGTCTTTGTGAAAAAAACTTCTTTGTTTTCACTGCAAGGGTATACAATCTTCGGACTAGTCAAAGTTAACTTTCCTCTATGTCTTCTTATTATTACAGAACATCATCTGTAAGGGTTTTAAAATCAATCTCATAATGTCGACGTTAATAGAAGCCCTCGTTACTTACGGGGAAACCAATTTTCAAACACTTGACAAAAAATATCAGAGCTTATATATCAGGGTTAGTTAAACATTTTGATTGGGCATGACTGCGGTTTCACTTTTATGGACTTCAATTTCAATTACTTGATGTTGATGTTAACTGACAAAGGAACACTTGACGCGTGTTTTGTGTAAATACAAAACTATACGAGTATGTATATAATAGCTATGGCCATTGCACTTCAGGCACTACAAGTGTGATGGATTAGACCAAAGATATTGGACAACATTCTAAAAGAAGGGAGAAAGAAAATTGGCTCAAACAACAGAAAGTCACTCCATCACAACCTCTATAAGATGCTTTTATCGATTATGTTGGTATATCAAGTGTTGGTCACAATCAATAACTAGGCAACATACATAAATTTCAATATTAGTTCCACGAAACTACGATAAGATTAATCAATATGAAATGAGTACCAATAAAACAATAAACCAATCCATACGCCAGAATTAAATAGTGTTTTAAAAGTCATGTATTTCACCACAAGTTCAAGGTTCAAAGTATAAATGATTTGGTTACTTTGTACACTAATGACTCATCCTCGTTGCCTAAAGATACTTGCTTAGAATCAATGTCAGTGCAGCGCCCACAATAGTGGCTAGAGACACGGTCAGCGTAGCGCTACCACTGCCACGATAGTTAGTCATCCAGTTGACTATCGGGTCACGATGCACATCTAGCCAATCAAAATTGGCCTTCACTCGGGCACTGATCGTCGAGCTTAGATCATCATTGACATAGGCAGCACCATTGGCTTTTACTTCTTCAACAAGAGTCTCGAGCTAGAAAATGCGGAATGATTATTAGACCAAATCAATTCGAATGGAAAGCTGTGGAACTTACCCTGGTCTGTTGCTTTTTGCTAACCACATAGGTGGAAATGCCACGCAAGGCCGAATCCAATGGCTTAGCATTTGTGGTGCTGAGATCGCCGTACGCCTTCCAGTTCTTTTCGAGGAACTCAAGACTGCCAGTTACACCCACCTCTCCTCTGGAGTAGGCTGCATTAAGCAGTGAAGTGCGCTCGCCATACGTCAAAGTATTGCTGGAGTCAATGGAGCTTCCAAGGAATTTCTCAATGTGTGCCTCCTTCTGCGAACAACCAAGCCCCGAAATGTAGAGGCTGCGATCGGCAGAGATTGCAGAGGAGAAAAGTTCTGCCAGCACCCGATCATAGGTAGCATCTTCGGCAGATCGCAGTCCACCACAAAAGACTTGAGTTTTTATTGTGGGCTCGATGGGAACCTTATCCTCGAAGAACTGCTTCAGCTTCCGATGGGTGTCTCTGTAGCAATCTGGCAAGCCCACCTGACAGGCTTGCGATATAAGTATACCGCGCAGATATTTGTTTAGGTAGTGCTCTCCCGACACCTCGCTCACGCCCACCTTCTCGAAAATGGGTTCGACTAACTGAATCACAAACCAACTGAAATTGAAGTAGTCGTTATCCCCTCGCAGATACTGGTCATAGACGTTGAGGTAAGAGTTGGCAAAGGACCACGGCACGTACTGTTCCTCTTTGCTCAGGTAAGCTATCAGCTGGAAAAACGTGATTTGACTAAGACGACCCGTAGCCACAAAGCGATATGTGTCGGCTATCAACTGGGCGCGATTGCGTACATGAATCCTATAGGGCTGCTCCTCTAGAGCCTGGGATATTAGTCGATAGTTCTGTTCGTCATATAGAACACGCTGGTAGTAGGCGCTTTGCTTATTCAGAATCAAGAAGTCCTCGCTGGATATCTGAGCGTCTACCATAGACTCCTTTACGTTTTGCAGATAAATGGAGGCACTGGTATCGCGGTGGTCCGGTTCGGAGGCTGTCACAAAGTTTATGGGCACATACCAGGTCTGGTCATTGATCGCTTCTTTGTCTTCCAGATAGCGCTGCTGCTTTACCTCGAAAGTGCGAGCCTCGTAGTTACGAGTAACGGTAAGCAAAGGATACCCCACCTGATGCGACCAGGTGGAAAAGATGTTGCTCACCGAGGTCGGTAGTCGGAAGCCCAGCTCATTAGCTGCCTCCTGGAAGGAAGCAAACAAGTCCCATTCATCGCAGGATGTGTACTTGCTTTTAGAATAATGTCATTAGACCTATGCAGGCGGCTCTCATCAAGTGCAAATAAACTTACTGCTTGGTCAGATATTTGTTCACTCCCAGCCGAAACACCTTATCGGTCCACGCATTCTTGAACATGTACAGCACACTGGCGGGCTTGGCATACGAAAAGGTGTTATAACGATTGCTAATCTCCCTGGGCGTTTGCACGTAGTGTGTCATGGGAACAGCCGAGTTGCTGGCATCGTTTATCAACGCACTGTTATAGTCACTCGCGTGGAAGATCTGATAGGTATCCCACTCGGGAAAGGCAATGTCATTAGACTCGTAGGAGAAGAGGGTGGCGAA
Organism: Lordiphosa andalusiaca; assembly: GCA_035044965.1. Lineage (NCBI taxonomy): Eukaryota > Metazoa > Arthropoda > Insecta > Diptera > Drosophilidae > Lordiphosa > Lordiphosa andalusiaca. Next base: position 103,024 of record JAWNNM010002620.1, read on the forward strand.
GCCTTCCTTGAGCCAAAGATATGTCCACCATTTCACCGATACCAAGTCCCCGAACCACATGTGCGTATACTCGTGCCCAATGATGTTGGCTATGTTCGTCTTCAAGTTGATGGTCGAGTTCTCCTTCGTCCACCACATGTACTGCTCGCGGTAGGTGGCCAGACCCCAGTTTTCCATGGCACCAGCCGAGAAGTCGGGTATGCCTACCTGATCTAGCTTAGGCAGCGCAAACGGCACTCCAAAGTACTTGGCCAGACTGGATTCCACAACTAGGCCCGACCACAGGGCCCACTCCTGCTGATCCTGCTTGCCCTTACGCGAGAAGACGCGCTGAGGTAGACCATTTAGCTCGCCGCTGGTGGACTCAAAATCTGACACAATAAACGCCACCAAATACGTGGACATTTTCGGGGTTGTCTTAAATACTGTAGTACCAGGTCTGTCATGAAATGGTCATCAATTAGTATAGGATTCTTTTTTGGCCAGAGCTCACCCACCTGGACTCCGACATGTTCACGGGCATGTTACTAATGGCATTATAGGAGGGATCATGGTGTAGCATGATGGTAAAGTTGGCACGTTTGTCGGGCTCGTCGTAGCAGGGGAAGGCGTGACGTGCGTTAGTACTTTCGAACTGGGTAGTGGCCAGATAGCTGTGACAATTAATACGGCTTAAGTACCTGCATCACTTCATTGGACTGGAAATACTTACTGCACTGTACCACTATCATCCCTATAGCTGGATCGATAGAAGCCACCCATGTCAGTGCGCAACAGACCAGTGTAGTTGACAGTCAAAGTCCATCTGGTACCTGCCCTAAACTCAATACTATCACCCTCCGGCCTAAAGGTGAGAAATTCTCGTTCATCTTTGCCTTCGGTGACAGTTAACGGGACGTCAGTGGCTCCCGCCACATTCTTCAGTAGAATTGAGGCCGAATAGTTGCCAGTTTGTCGTGCGTGCAGGGTGATGTCAATAGTGTATTTAATCACAAGCAGATCGATCTTGACGCTTCCGTTGAAGGAGGTATTGCCACTGTGCACCTGAGTCCATAGCTCCACGACATACGTCTCTGGCACCGTATTGTTTGGCAATCGATAGTTGTCCGCCGTGTTTTCGTCCACTCGTGGTGCATTCACTGCTTGGTATCCTTTCGTTTCTAGCAGTCCGTCATCCAGTGGTAATATGTATCCGGCCTGTTCACTGACTGCTGCCAGCAAAATAAGCAGACAGGAGCTAAGTACAATTCGTGGCATTCTGGTTGCACTTGAGTCCAGTCTGAATGCCGGCAGGCCGGCAGACGCATATTTATGGACGCTACATAATCTAATCTATCCAAGCAGCCATAAACATATTCGTACTATTCTCGATAAAAAGAAATACAACCAACTAGAGCAATAGCCACTTTCAAGGGAATGCAAGAGGGACATTGTGTGCCATAAACATTCTATAATTGGTTGGTACGCGTAAAAACTGCGCTCTAATCTGTAGACATTCATTCTAAATATTAAATAACTGCTCTGGTTATGAGAGCTGCCTTGAAGAAATAGTTTGTACACAGAAGAAACACCTGAGATATTCGTACTCAAATCAATCGCAAGCGATTTGAGAAATTCAGAAGTGATCCCGGACTTTTTCAAGCCAAGTAGATAAGGATGTACTTGACTTTGGGATAATTTCATCTGCGTGGTCTTTCCGCCGATCGTTTCAATGACAGCTGTATGCTATAGTCATCCGATTGGGATGTAACTTTGTAGAACTGTGTGGGCGTATGTGGAGAGGTAGAGTTGCTTATCGGTTCAACATGGCGTACCCAGAGCGATCCTGGCTGTCTGCATCTCAAGTCGACTCACACCTTCTTGTTGGTGACCCCGAGAGATTCACCTGCAAGGCAGCTTAACGTTAGGAGTGATAAATAGGGTTGGTGCGTCGGTCAAGCCCAACCACCGAATGTGTATGCTCAGTATGAATTTTGATGCAGCGCTGCTGCAGTGAACATTCTTTTGATCGTAGCTCGACTGCCGCTCATCCCATCTTTATCTAATATGTCCAGAGGTAACGAACCTTTTATCTATAAAACGGGGGGAGATAGTTGCCTGCAAGAATAAGAAGCAATTGTCCCGTACATTTCAAGTCAAACCTCCATCTCTTAACATCTCTGAGATCTGTGTGTTCGAATCAACTCTGATTTATCTGACCATAGCGTCTAACCGAAGTTTGTAAAGGCGGAGCCACACCATACCAGAACGATCACTGAAATCTCGTCACGGATTCACTCATGGCACTGGACAAATGGAGAAACTATTTCTCCACTCTGCTGGTTGGCGATGACGAACACAATCCCAGGCTAAAGTTAACAGACATTTTGCATTTTTAGGGTATTTTAGAGTATGTATAATAAGTTTGTGCAAACAGCCTGAAGAAAGCATCTTCGACCCCATAAAGTATAAATATTCTTGATCAGCAGCAACAGCCGAGTCGATATTGTCATGTCCTTTTGCTGTCCGTATGAAAGCACAGATCTCAGAGATGGTAAGAGATGGAGGGTGAACGAGTATGGGACAAAAACCTCTTATTTTTGCAGGCAGATCATGTTTATATACAATTTTGGCCACGCTTCCTACCGCCCCCGCAATTTAGAAACCATCTAGACATATTTATTTATCAAGATTACTTATCGATCGGCCAAAGAAATAGTGAAGATCGCATGAACGGTTGTCGATCTACGATTAAAAGAGTGTTCGCTGCTGCAGCGCAGTAGCAGCGCTGCTTTCAGCTACTACTGCAGCATCAAAATTTATGCTGAGCGTATAATTTGTTGGTTTTACCTAATGTTAATTAATTTGTTTTGCTTCAAATGATCAGAATAATTATTCAAAAATATATTTTCTAAAATTTACAAATTATTCAACTAAATCGTAAATTTTATCAAAAAATCCAAAGTTAGAGATTAACGATTTAATTTAGCCCTTATTTGTAGGCGTAAACGAAGAAACTTTCCATCCCAAAAATGATTGAAGTTTGCAGATTATTAGAAATAAAATTAACATGTGTTTAAACAATTCACAAGTTAAGATTTAGATATTATTTGTTTTGAGAAAAGGCCCCACTGTGCGTCGGCCCTGCCCGACTCAGATATACCCGTTACTCAAAGCAAGAAGGACTTACTGGCCTTACCCTGTAAAAATTAAAAGAGCATTAACATCAATGATATTAACATAATGTTGACAGTCAGCCATCAATCGCTGGAAATTATACAACGGCTTTATCAACAGACACCGAGAATATTACCAAATATTTTGCAGAAAGTTATAGTTCTCTACATTTCAAAAAGACATTTTGTGTGTTTGTGTTACACAGTGTCCAGAGCGGTTTCAAACCCGAGTGAGTACACTCAGGGAAAAAATCATGAAGATCGTGCTTGATTATAGTGCGAATCGTTTTTAGGACGAATTTCATAAGAGAATTTCCAATTTTCAGGTCGATTTTATTTGCGAGTGTACAAGTTCTCTTTGAAAGACTTGTCGCGGAGGCCCGCATTAACTGTAATTATTTTTTATAAATGCCATTTAATCATTTTATTATGTACTTACCTCAACTGGAACTTGAGCTTGACTTGAGTACTCACTGACACCGACATCTCAGCAGACACCGCCAAGGCGCGTTTAGCCAAAGTCACGGTGGATTCTCAATAAAAATTGAAGGCAATAGCCACTTTCGATGCTGAGAGCGAGAGAGAGAATTGCTCTCATTTGTTGCTCGCGCTCCCCGCTTGTGGCTGCTCGCAATTTCATTGCCCTCAAGCTTGAAGTTAAGAACGTTTGTATTCTACCAGATTTCGTCTTGAAAATTCAAGAAGAAAATTCCAAATTAAAGCAGAAGTTCGTGCTACATTTCTCTGGGCTAAGTGGTTTAGTGCTATATCGCAGAAATTGTTTAATATCTCCAAATATATTTGAGAAATATTCAAATTCGAAAAAGCTGTTTAGGTTGGGAATTTGTCTTAGGGCAATAGTCTTTCAGTTTGAGGCTCTGACATATAAATAGAATGAGCTAAAAAAATATCAAGAATGCGATCTAGTCGCTTGCCTATGCATGTGCATATACAATTATCTTCTGCATCTGTGAACTGCCTTCGGCGTGTTACTCAATTTGCCGACAGCCCCTAAACATGTCTATATAGTTATTGACACGAATTGAGTCTTAGTTCTATTCCAATATCCCTTTTTTTTTTGTACTACTAGAATTAATTTATTTAATACCGTAATACCCAGCGATGACCACCTTCCAATTGAGTGCTATAATGAATAAATAATGAACTATGCTATACTAATGATAGGTTCGAGTGTAACGCTCTTTTAACCATTCGACTGGCGGCGTGCCAAAGGTTTTGGGGACGACTGGACCCATTGCCCACACTGACAGAGGCCGCATAGATGGGAGCATTCTTAATCTCCGACTGTGGGATCTCATTCAGCAACCATTTGTGTATCTGTTGCTCGAACTTCTCCAGAAAGAGTTCGCTGTTGCGCATCTTTTTGCCCACCAGACTTGAGTCTATATTGATCAGGTTGTTATTTGTGCTCTCCAGTGCCAGGTGCCTGGATATTTTGTCTCGTAGCATTACAAACTGGAATAAACAGAAAATTACTAAGCAGGCTAGCATTTCGGTATATTTCGGTGAACTTACAAATGGCCTCTGATGTCGCGGCAAAAACTCAGCCATCTCATTGAAATGCTCCACAAAGGTGGGCAAGCGACAGAGCAGCTTGTAGTTGCGATCAATATATTGCCAGATCACCGGACGTGCCTCCATGTTCGATTTGTATAAGTAGAAGAGATACATCATGGACTCGCTCTCGGTGAGAATATTGTGCGTGGAGTTCTCCCCGAGCAGAAAGTCCAGATAGATCATCAAATGGCTGTGGCTTTGAGTGCAGCGCAAGGAGTAAATCAAGTCATCGTGGGAAGACGAGTTGCGATCCGCGATCTGAAGCACAGCGATAACCGCTTTCAGCTCCTCGTCGCTCAGATAGCGCTCGCCCAGACAGAGAATGGTATCGTACATGACAATGGAATCCATTCCGCTGGCAGAGCTCTTGAATATGTACTCGTTGGCCAGCTGGTGGGTGTACTCAAGGCACTCGGGCAGATCCGCAGTGCAGGCCAACTGCAAAATGTCTTGGCCCGCTTCGAGAGCACTAATTGAAATCTGCCCAGCCCCGGGTTTCTGGAAGAGGCGTTGGAACGAGGGCGAGACTAGACGGCGCACAAACTGCTTGAACAGCGAATAGGTGTCAGTGCCAAAGAGATTGCGTCGCAGAAAACTGATCGTATTGGACACCTGGTTCCAAGGTATCAGATCCTCCTCGAACTCCAAATACTTGAGCAACTCGAAGAGCACATCCACCGACTCAATTTCATTGTGCTCTATCAGTGGCGTTAGATCCCGGAACAAGGCTGCCCGATTCACCGGATGGATGATCGAGTGATTCTGCTGCAGTTGTCTGGCAATGGCTCGCAGGTTGTCCGTGTCATAGTGTACGTGGTAAAAGCCCGTTTGCTGTTTGTTCACCAAAAGCCAGTCGCGTCCGCCTAGCTCCAGCTTTAGTTCCTTCAGGCTGAGCGTGTGCTGCGCCAGGGGCGGCATAAAGTACACGGCGTGCGTCTGCTGGAAGCTGGGCTCCTGGGGACTGGCGAAATTCAAGGGTATCCACCAGTGTTCGCTCTTGGAGTGAAGCGATCGCTGACTGAAGGTGATTGTGTTGTTCTCATAATTTCGTGTAACCAACAGAATGGGCAGCCAATCGCTGTGCGACCACGACAGCATGATCTCCCGAACCGAATGGACCCACGGTTGCTGCTGGAACAGTTCATCCTCTAGTAAAGACGCCTGCAGCGAATCAAACAGGTCCAGCTCGTTGGCCACGCTGTATTTGCTGGAAGAGCGGTGGGCTTTGGCACATTAATTGCAATTGACCAGTTCACGGGGCTTGCCTGAAGCACTTACTGTTTCTCCAGGTAACGACTGATACCCCGTACAAAAGTCGGGCGGTGGAAGGCGTGATGAAACATTTTGACGACACAAGCGGCTCGCTGGTAGGTGATTATATCAAAGGACTTCATTATTTCCGACTCCTTCTCAACATAGTAGGTCATGGGGCGTACGTCCAAGAAACTGTTGTAGATATAGGCACGATCGGCTTCTTCGGCTAAGAACACATCCATGACATTGTCCTCGGGATACACCTGAAATCGGTTATTTCGGTTAGTTCAAGAGCTATAGTTAAAGAGTCGGCCCTGCTCTACGTCGTTTCAAGAATACCGAATATCTTTAATCACTTAAAATTGAAAAATAAATGAGAGAGCTATAAAATGTTGCATACGTTTTAGGGCAGCATGCACTATCTGAAAGCAGATATCTGTTAATATTCTGTTACTTAACAGGCTGTTTAACATAAATTCCATTGAGTAAAGGGTATATCGAAATCGGTCAGCGCCGAGTTTAGCTCTCGTTTATGTTGGATCACAATATGTTAAGTGGGAGAAGTCGAGTCGGTGTTACATTTAAAGGCAAATACAAATCGGGTGTTCGAATAGATACTGTCATCATGGCCAAGAGAAGTTCACCGAGTCAAAGGTAAGAGAGGTCCTAAACTGAAGAAGGATGACCAGTTCTGGCTGCATATGTTGATAAAGTGATTAGCTATTAAGCGGGTTGAGTCTAGTAGTTTTTCAGTGAGTGTGGAAAGATATGATTGGATCGAACTAAGAACTAATAGAAATCATATCTTTTTGAATTTACAATCTTAAGCATGTTGTGTTACATTAAGTGCGAAACATTTAAAAAGCGAAAAACCAACTTTAATACTTTTCACATAAAATCAGAAACGTTCTTAAGTTCTCAGTTCAAGTAAAAAATATCTTAGATTTGATTTAAGTACAAAAGAGACATATAATGCTATGCAAATGTAATAAAATCTTTGTCTTTGGTAAATTACAGTCCAGTCTTCTTTGGTATGAACCAGAGACCATTTTTAAAAAATGGTGAATCGCCTTAGAAGTTTAAGGACTAAGGCCAAGATCATTTGATACTTATTTGATGTATTGTTTTTTTTTTTGTTTCTAGCATGTATTATATTGCTCCATAAGTGTGATCAAACGACAGAACAGCAATTAGTTGCGGTTAACATATTTCCAGATCACTGAAAGTGCCTCCATATTCCATAAATAGAAGAGAGAACAGTTTTACTTGATCTAGACTTTTCTTTTGTTTCTAGAATATACCTGGGTTGTCTTTAGAACTGACTGAACTTCAAGAAAGTATAATTATACTCTGTACCGTAGGTACATAGAGTATTATAAGTTTGTGCAAAAGTATGTAACATCGAGAAGGAAGCATCTCCGACCCCATAAAGTATATATATTCTTGATCAGCATCAACAGCCGAGTCGATATAGCCATGTCCGTCTGTCCGTCTGTATGGACGCACAGATCTCAGAGATGGTAAGAGATAGAGGCTTGACATGTATGGGACATATGCTTCTTATGTCTGCAGGCAGATCAAGTTTATTTTCAATTTTGGCCACGCCCCCTGCCGCCCCCGCAATTTAGAAAAAACGTCATATCTCCCACAGTTTTGAAGATAGATGGCTTGTTCCTTTTGAACATATTTAGTTATTAGGATAACTTATCGATCCGCCAAAGGAATGAAGAAGATCGGATGAACGGTTTTCGAGTTATGATCAAAAGACAGATTTTCTTGGTACAGAGTATGTTATAGTCGGGCTTGACCGACTTTCTTTCTTGTTATACTCTGTACCGTAGGCACATAGAGTATTATAAGTTTGTGCAAAAGTATGTAACATCCAGAAGGAAGCATCTCCGACTCCATAAAGTATATATATTCTTGATCAGCATCAACAGCCGAGTCGATATAGCCATGTCCGTCTGTCCGTCTGTCTGTCCGTATGAACGCACAGATCTCAGAAATGGTAAGAGATAGAGGCTTGACATGTATGGGACATATGCTTCTTATGTCTGCAGACAGATCAAGTTTATTTTAAATTTTGGACACGCCCCCTCCCGCCCCCGCAATTTAGAAAAAACGTCATATCTCCCACAGTTTTGAAGATAGATAGCTTGTTCCTTCTGGACATATTTAGTTTTTAGGATAACTTATCGATCCGCCAAAGGAATGAAGAATATCGGATGAACGGTTTTCGAGGTATGATAAAAAAACAAATTTTCTTGGTACAGAGTATGTTATAGTCGGGCTTGACCGACTTTCTTTCTTGTTATATTTATATTTATATTATATTTTAATATTTCCACCATTGATTTAGAGTCAAATATAAAATTCGTAAATCAAAAGTGTGCACACAAGTGGCATTCCTGCAAAAAAGACAAAAAAGTTAGTTAGAAAACTAACTAAGATTTTTTTTCAGACCTATCTTTTGTATGACAGCTATACCATATAGTTGTCCGATTTTAATAAAACTTGGTAGAATTTAAAAAAAAAATCATAGAAAACCTACGATTACTAAGTTTGGAGACGTTTTCATTGAAAAGAAAAAAGCTTTTCTCACTAAAACTAGTTTTAGGACCGACTGTTCCTATTGGAGCCATTAGATATAGTCATCCGATCCGGTCGGTTCCGTCAAATTAGTAGTGTGCAGGAAGAAGAAGACTCTGTGCAAAATTTCAGCTCGATAGCATTAAAACTGAGCGACAAGTTCGCGTAGAAACAGACTGAACGACGGACAGACAGACGGACGAAGCTCAATCGACTCAGCTCGTCACCCTTATCTAGAATATATATAGTTTACGGGGTCTGAAATGAATATTTCTATGCGTTGCAAACTTCTGGTCAAAATTAGAGTACCCCTTTAGGATATAAGGGTATAAAAATAAGAATTTGCGAACTCAAAAGATGGAAAGGGTGGTTTGTGGACGAATATAGATTTCGATTATAATAACTATTGATATATATGTTGAGGAAGACCAGGATTTTCGAGGGAAATCAATTGGTGGAATTGGCTTTAATGAAACCATTGCAGCCCAGCTATTCCTACTATTGACCCATGGCATCAAGCAAAAAGGACCACTGTCCGACGGCTCGTTGTCCAAAACCAATCTTAAGATTATATTCCGCATTAATAATATCCGTGGTTTCGAGCGATGTCACATGACCTGGTTTACGGCTCTTCAATTAATTTTTAGAAAATCAACTTTGAATAATTTTAACTAGTTAAATTTAGTTGATTGATTTCAAGCAACTTGAAAATTCCATCTTATTTACATTTTCAGCTTTTGCTGTATTTCCAAAAAAAACTTTTTGATGCAAGATTTTTTGGAAAAGATGCAATTTTATCGACGAACGCAGTCTCGCTTGTTTTATGTATATGATGCCAAGTTGGGAATTTGACACAAATATATAAAAATTTTATTTCAGTAAGATAAATACCTTTAATTTCATTTGTTAATTACTAAATTTTTTTATTAATAAATACAACTTTTCCGAGCAATTAATTAGTTACATATTTAAACTTCAAATCATTCTAAAAAGTTAACTTGATAAACTTTTCTCCTTAAACTTTCAATTAAGTTAAAAAAAATCCCCACTATGAACAGAGCTGCTCTGGTCCAGAAAGCCGTGGAATTTTATGTAAACTTTTTCATGAGTTTGGACTAGGGCCAGCCTAATAAAGAGGATAGAAGTACTACTTCCGATAAACATGCATTTTTGTGCTCATCAATTCACACAGTCAAAAACACTAGAGACTAAGGATGCTAATTATGTGGCTAATGGCTAGACGGCCCTGTCTTGGAACTTCTAGGACTTCTAAGAATGCGGACTAAAATGAGAATTGCTGAAGAGAACAGAAAAACCGCTTTCCCTGATGGGGATCGACTGGTGTAACTTAACCTAAGCTCAAAGGAAAATTGTTCAAGTTACATGGAAGGTTAGAGTGAGAGGAGCCATTTCGATAAGCTGATTCAGAATGTCTAAGCGTTTTCACTAACTAGAACAAATGGATCGAAAAAGTTTCCAGAAATCTTTAATCACTGGTTTGGTGCACCAGAAGCCTTTCCTATCTTCGAATCCAAATAATTTCAGAGTAGACAATTGCTAATTTTCAACAAGAATGACAAATTTAAATCATCTTAGGGAACACTCTTCAAAATTTCTTCTGGGTCTCCAGTAGCCAACGTCACATCAAGCTGTTTGTTTTTTTTACCGATTTGCCAGTTTGATATTAACGATGGAGGATCCATTAGTTGCACCCAATGTTCCAACCAGTAAGTCAAAATATATAAATCCCTCTACTATTTGCTGGTTTGTCAATTGGACTATGATTTTTGAAACCAGCTTGAAGCGTTAAAGTACAGAATTTGTAAAGGGTCTTTGATTCATAAAATACAACTTTCTAAACTTAAGACATTGACTCACCAGATCGCCAATCACATAGGAAAAGTATGTGGCAAAGCCCTCATTCAACCAGGCGTATGTCCACCATTCGGGAGAAACTAAATTGCCAAACCATTGATGGGCTATCTCATGACTTTGTACTATCTTATCCTTCACTCGCTTGTGCATGTCCCCGGTGTCCTCCATCAACAGGTTGTCCTCCTTGAAAGTGATGAGACCCCAGTTCTCCATGGCCGAACCGTAGTTTTTGTTCAGAGCCACATGATCCAGTTTGTGCAGGGGATATGTGACGCCAAAGTAGTCCTCGAAAGCGGCCAAGACACGCACAACATTCTGTAGCGCACCGTGCGACTTCTTCTTGGTGTTGGGTGAGGAGTAAATGCTGTGGGTAATGCCACGATAAGTCATCGAGTTGTGCTCAAAATCGGAAATCACAAATGCCACCAAGTATGTGGACATGGGTGGTGTCGTCTGAAACACGGTCGTTGACATATCACTGGCAAGGATGTAAAATGTTATGTCGGATGATTCATTAGCTTGCGGAAATGGTAACTTACCCATGACTTAGCAATTCCAACACTGGCATATTTGAAATGGCCATCAGACTACTGCTGTGTGTAACCCTGATGCTGAAGTTTGACTTGAAGGCGGGCTCATCGTAACAGGGAAAGATCAGACGCGCATATGTAGGTTCCGACTGCGTGGCGGCTACGAATCTGGGAATTTGAATAATTTAATCAATTAAAATATTTGCATCAGTTGAGCATCCAGAAGTCAACAGCCGTTCCGTAAATTCGTTGGTACAATTAAAGTTCATTATTCTAACAAGTTCACTTGGCGCGTTTCAAAACAAACAAACAAACTGGATTATTTTGAGCAATCGACTGAGTCGAGTACAAACACTAAACAAATATTCATATCAATTGAGATAAGGGCCCACACAGTCATGCCCCGTTATGAAGAATCCACAATGCGTAGCCCTGTCTATTTACATACAACCGTAATGCCATGACGCAGTCAGAGTGCGGTAGGAGCGATCAGGGTCTGTGATAACGCCGCCTGTGCTGATAAGTGACGTGAAACGTAATTAGAAACCGGCAAAGACAACAAATGGGAAAAGAAAAGTGAGAGGTGGGCCCGTAGAAAATGCACTTTAGTTTTGAGACTGCTCAGATGACCTTTTGAAACTATCGCAACTGAACTATAAAGAGTAAAGTCTGATGAGCAAATCATTCCCACTTACACAGTCTGATTGCTCTGCTCCTCCTTATAGGTCATCCAGTACAGACCCATGGGTTTCGATCGCATCTCAGCCGTATAGAGTATCTGCACTTGATACCGCTGCCCCGTCTCGAAGGCCTGATAGTTCTCGCGCGGATGTATGACCAGGAAGCTGGCGTTTTGGTCGTAAGTGTACGTTAAGTCATCCACAAGCTCACTTCCGGCATCGTGGAGCTGTAACACGAGTATCTCAAAATCGTACAAGTTTTTCGCATGTAGCACTATTTCGTTTGTGGACTGCCTAATCTCGATGTCAATGGTGGCATTTCCGCTGAATTGTAAATTGCCCAGATGTATGCTGCTGTTGATGTGCAAGTGATAGCTCAGCGGGTAGGTATCATTGGGCAGACGCAGTGGACGAGTGTGCGTGGGGAGGCCAGCAGCCACCACGCACTCCTGCCAGAGGCCAAGTGCTGCAACCAGCCCTAGGGCGGCTAAGGCACAAGACGATGGCTTCATCATACCGACGATTGACTGTACCAGACTAAGAACGAACGCACGCGCTGGCAACCGAAACTCAACTGAGCGTTCGCTGTGATTGGGGCTGCGGTTATAGGCTAAGCACCTCAGCGATAAGATAAGTGCTCCATGATCGATAATATTATAAGAGAACCAAACCCACCAGATGAGCAGTGCCCAGCCCAGGCAATGAGTGCGTGAGTGAGCCAAAACAAGGAGGGGTAAGTCAGTGAGGGCAGGTCAGGGTGCAGTCCTTGGCACAAAAGCTTTTATGCGCGCTCCGGTGCGGGCTTTCACTCAATCTCTCGCTCGCTCTCTGTCATACTCACTTAAAGCAAATCGATCGAACTGCTCAGCGCTTCAGTCTGAGCTCTACTTTCCAAGCAGCAAGATGTTGTTCGTCCAAATTGGTTGCGCATTGTTGGCACTGGGCCTAGTGAAAGCACGTCAGGAGGAAAGTGCCAAGAGTCTGAGTTGTCAGGCGAATGGCGGATATGTTAGTATTGACAATATTATTTACCACTTATTTTGCTAGTCTCTCTCTCTCTCTTGAAATTTTAGTGTCAAACTCACTTTGAATGCTGTTCGGGGAAATGCTTGACCTACAATTATGTTTGCGCTGGCAAAATTCAACCCACTGTAGAGCCCTGCCAAAAGAGTTGGAGTTATGTGAGTAGCTGCCTGTGCGTCTACCTAAGATTGCTCCAAGTGGTTCTTACTTTTAGTGCCTCAAGAACGAGGATTGTTGTTCAGCGAAGTGTCTGACTTTCTACAATATCTGCGCTGCTCCAAATTCCTATCCTTTTTCCTATCTCAATCCAAACTCCTTGGAGCAGAGACCCAAACTTGATAGCACCAAACCGAAGATTGAACTTGTTGCTCCAGACAATGAAAGTGGCAGCGACAGCAGCGATTTGAACAAAGAGAAAGCAACAAATCCGTATGATGTTATTGACAACCAGAAGCCGGTAAAACCCACGGAGATGCGATGCCAGAAAATCGGTGAACATGTAAGTGGATGGCGATCGAATGTGTCATGCGACTAATCTCAATTTATGTACGTTCCATGCTTTCGCTTGTCCAGTGTTCTGTTTCTGAACAGTGCTGCAGCAAACGGTGTCTTACATACTTGGCCAAGTGTGTATCCTAAATCGACGCTTAATTTATCAATATTATTTCTGTTTTTTATATTTTTAACAAAATGTGTAAGTAAATAAAATCAAAATGTTCAGCAATATTATTATTATTATTATTTTATTGACATTTTCTTAGCGCCAAAAATACAATAATATTTACTTATAACCAAAGCCCAAAATAATGATATAATTTTGTTTTAATGTAATTATTTATAGAATTATTTATTATTAAGTATTTTGTGTGTGTGTATAAACTAATTTACTGTTTTTAGGTATTCAGAAAGTTTGTCATTAAATTGCGCTGCACTTCTTGTTGTTATACCCTTGCAAAGGGTACTATAATTTTGCCCAGAAGTTTGCAACGCATAGAAATATTCATTTTCGACCCCATAAACTATATACATTCTTGATCAGGGTGACGAGCTGAGTCGATTGAGCTTTGTCCGTCCGTCTGTCTGTCTGTTTCTACGCCAAATAGTCTCTCAATTTTAAAGCTATCGAGCTGAAATTTTGCACAGAGTCTTCTTTATGCTGTACAGTACTAATATGTCGGAACCGACCGGATCGGATGACTATATCTCATAGCTCCCATAGGAATCATAGGTCGGACAACTAGTTTTAGTGAGAAAACTTTTTATTTTCAATGACAACGTCTCCAAACTATGTATTCGTAAGTTTCCTATATTTTTTTTTTAAATTCTACCAAGTTTTATTTAAATCGGACAACTATATGGTATAGCTGTTATACAAAAGATAGGTCTGAAAAACAGTCTTAGTTAGAAAAACTTTTTTGTTTTTAATGGTAGCATCCTGCAATTTTGTATTTTTGCATTCGCATAATTCTTACAATTTTTGGCCAAATCGGATGATTATATCATATAGCTCCCATACGAACGATCGTTCGGAAAATGGGAAAGAGAGTATTTTTGGAAATATTTAAGTGAGCATTTGCAAGGGTATAAAAACTTCGGCACAGCCCAGTTAGCTTAGCTTTCTCGTTTTTTTTTTTAAATTTTATTAGTACTCTTAATTGTAACCATGAATTTAAGTCCATATTGAGAATTCTTTCTGAGTACACCAAAATTTGATCCGTTCTATTCTTATTAAAAATATATCGGGCTATATTATTAAAGGCTAAATTCAGTTTTTTGCTGCCACTCGAGTCACATTTACCAAATACTTCTATTCCATAAAAAAGAGTCGAAGCCAAGAACGATTTTGCAATCAATAACTTTGTTGGCGTGGGTAAGAAATGTTGACTCATTCGTAATTGTCTTAGTTTTCAGCATGTTTTTCCTATTGCATTATTCATATGATCGTCCCAGGCTAATGTGTTGTTGAAAGTAAATCCAAGATTTTCGGCTCTCTCTACATATTCAATAGGACTATTATCAATTTGGATTTTCTGTAGTGGTTTCGGAGAGGCTTTTTTAGTAGATCCAAACATTTTGACTTCAATATCAGCAAATAAAACTAATACTTACACAAACCAAATGAACAAGTCTTTGAAATTAATATCAGATATAGATCACTGATAACTTTTAAATTAACTAAGTATGTCAGCTATCAGCAGTAGCTGTGTTAACACATTATATATTTGGGGAGTGAATCCATTTATTTCATGAAGTAATAAAAAGAGTTCACTGCCGATCTCAGAGATTATAAGAGTTGGGCCACAAATGTTTATACCCGTTACTTGTAGAGTCCAAGGGGGATGCAGGGAGAAGGAAGCATCTCCGACCCCATAAAGTATATATATTCTTGATCATCATCAACAGCAGAGTCGATACCGCCATGTCCGTATAAACGCACATGTCTCAGAGAGGATAAGAGAAATGGGTTTGAAGTGAATGGGAGAACAACTTTTTATACTTGCAGGCAGATCAAGTTTGTTTTCAATTTTGAACACGTCCCCTCTCGCCCCCGCACATTGGCAAAAACGTCATATCTCCCACAGTTTTAAATATAGATGGTTTGTGTCTTCTAGGCATATTAAGTAATCAGGATTATTCATCGATCCGCCAAAGGATTGACAAACATCGGATGAACGGCTGTCGAGATATGTTCAAAAGTCTCTAAGATATTAGACCTCCTTTTCCGGTGTTATGAGACAGCCAGAATGTCTTCTCGGCCTCATTCTGCTGAGCTTGTATCTTCTAGTGAACGGTACTACGATGGTTTCTCATGGTTAAGATTATTCCCAACACTATGCGTGAAGAAGAATTGTCATATTCCTTGCAGTGTGGCACAGGTGGCTTGTTGCGACACCGGTGCATTCAACGACAACAAAAGGAAATCAAACTTACATAAACAACCCTGCAGTTTTATGACTCAGTACTGAATTTTTCAAGGCTGATTCCGACCTGAGCAGTAGGAATAACTAAATTTCATGCCTGAATTCGGGCATATTTCAGTACTTCCCTTGAAACTCGCCCATGAGTTCAGCCTAAAAGTAGGACATGCCTGTGTTAAATTCATGGCTGAAACTCATATAAAGGATGCCATGAATTCAGTACTAGCCCTTCCAATTCAGGGCTGATTCAGCTATGATTTAGGTCTGATCCGAACTGAAGGGTAGCAAACCTTTTGGATTCAAGCAAGAGAAGATATTGAATGGAGCTCGGCTTGGCCCCTTTGGGGCTGTGTAAAGGCAAGGATGTATTTTTATTTTATTTGCGGTGATGCAATGTTGGTCCATTTCTCTTGTGAGATTAATTAAATGCATACAAGAGATTGAGAAAAGCTCTGCTTTGGCATTGCTATTTACAGCCGTTTGAGCGGTTCCAGTATAAAATGAATATTTCTGATTTAATCTTTGAAACATTGCTTAATGGGTGTTTCTATATTTAAATGCGCGTAGTCGGTATAAGCTTTTGGCCAGTTGTTGCTGTGGGTTTAACCGTTTGCATTATATTTGTATACACAAAGTGGGGATTTCATTTATTTTCATTTCACTTTTGCTGACTAGAATATTTATACTTGTCGCTGTCAACTTTGAAGAATTATTGAACTATAGTTTTTATTCATAATCAGACAATTTTGTCGGTTCGCACATACTCATATAAATCAAATCAGAACTGGAAAAAACCTCTACTTCAATATTGAAACCATGACCTACTTTTCACATCGTCTGTAAAGAATGTTGAAACTCAAGTCTTGCCATATACTCTCCGTTTCTGCGATCCAGTATGTCCAGGTATCCATATCTTTCATTGACATTAAATATTTACTGTGGCAACTTTGCAATTATCTCGACCGCATCTTGACACAAATGTAGCGGTACTCCTTGACTTGGGCAAATAGTGTACGAGAGAAGCACGTCAAACAAGCTGAATGCTTGCCAATTAATTAGGGCCCCGGGGTCAGTTGGCAATTGTGTGATTTACTTAAAAGCCAAACAGCGTCCTGCGGCAAGCATCAGTTTTATTTAAAAATGTGGCCCACGCTATTGCTCTTGCTGGCCAGTGTTGTGAGTAAATTTGCTCACTGCTCTATTTAGTTTGATTTTTGATTTTTAATGGCTTATTCCGTTTGTAGATGTGGCACGTTCAGGCCAGGCCTGCGGATGGCAAACTTCCCCTGCTGTCTCCGCCAGCGCAAAAGCCGCAACCAAATCCAATTAATCCGGAGGAGATTACCGTGTTCACCAATATGTTTCTCAATTTGTTTAAGGGTGTAGCCGATTGGCGGAATATGGTGGCCGCTGAAACTGTGCAGAGTGTGTGGCAGAGCCCGCCAGTTGTGGATTTTAGTCATCGCTTGTTTGCCAGCTAAATTATTGCGAATTGTTATTGCAGGTGCAGAATTAAAGAATAAAATTAAATGACACAAAATTGTGGGAAACCAGAGAAATTTGAATGCTCTTTGTTAGGGTGATTTAATTTATTCATGATAGTTGTCAAGTGGATTTTTGAATGGTGGATCCTGTTATCTGCAATGGAACCTGATGCATAAAACGGGCCCATGCTAATAGAATCTACTTTATGTTCTCTCTCTGCATTGCTTCATCGTGACGATTCATATTGAAAATTTGAAGAAATCTGAAAATTGTGATATCTAAATTTTTGCAATTGAAGAAACCTTTTATTAAAATATAAAAGAAATATAAGAATTCTTTAAATGCACATGCTGATTCTGCTCAACGAAGCATGTAGCGATGACTCCATTAACTTAATCTCCAAAGACTCGATTGAAAAGTCCTTATGACGCGTCACGTCACGGCTTGAGTTCAATAGGCATTTGTAGAGTCACGCGTTGTGAATCAGACACACAAACTACTTGGGAAGTTCAACTAGATTGTTTCAGTGGATTGCGACACACTTAAGCCACCGAATTGGTACTTACATTTAAGTTTATTTATTTATTTGATCAGGATCGTTCCTTTTTTCGAACTTTTGACTTATTTTGGGTAAAATGTTTGACAATACACATTTAATTTCGCAATTTATAAGCTCAAATTCATAAACTAAATCTCTTGCCAGCACCATAACTGCATACAGGAATGCTGACGAATCCCTAAAAGACACGAAAACGGCGAATCACTCTGTTCTTAGTTTTGTGAGGGATCGGCTTAACTCAACTAAAAGTAGTAAAAATTATTATAATAGTGTTCTGGAAAAGTTTAAGCTAGGTACGGAGACCCTGAGAATTTTCTCGGAGCCCATCTAATTACATACTTAGCTCAGAGAATGCGCTACAGAAAATTCTCAGATCGTCAACGGAGACACCACAAATGCGCTCTGGGAATTAGCATGGCATGCCTACTTGTTTTTTGACCAAACAGCTGATAAATTCTCGCAGGGGTCATAGAAATTATGAAACATGTTTGAGAATTGTCAGAGGTACCTACGAGAAAAAAAAATGGAAGCTAAAAAGCCAAAAAAAGAAAACAATTCACAAGACATTTGGAGAACTTAACAGAGGCGAACAAGTGGCGGAAGTCGAAACGGTCAAATTGCAACCCATCTCAGCATCTCCGTACCCAGCTTTAAATTGATATAAGTTCTCATACTAACAAATATCTTTGTCTCGTTGATAAAATTAACCGAACCGATAAGTATTTTCAACAGAACACCGGTTTGGTTTATGAGCTTGAATTTGTGAAACCGGTTTTGCTTTAAAAAACCTTCACTTCTTTAAACCCCCATTCGATTATTATTATAAACTTTGGAACTTAAGCTTAAAAGATTGGATCCCCTCTATAGCTCTTTCTACGAATAGGTCTGAGATAATTGAGCCCAAGTTTGTATAATGTATGTTTTCATCTATTAATACAAATTTATACAAATTCCTCAGTTTAAATGATTTCAAAATATACTGAAACCAAAAAAGTTATAACACAAAGCAACAAAGTTTAACTTTTTCTAGTATTATGAAGAATTGATGCTGATTGTAAAAGATTACCGTATACCGAAAACTACTCCGTTTTCACACATCGTCCCCAACGTCTAGATTAGTAGAAATTTGAGCATAATTTTGCTTAACTTTTCTATTTTGACCCTTTTTAGAAACGTTTTACTGTTGCTTCATATTTGGGGAGCAAAAAATGTAATGGGGGAAAAACACCACAAAAAAATGTTCTAAACGATAGGTCCTATCATAAATAGGGAGGGACCAGAATACAAATTACATACATACATAGATCACGTTTATGTAAAAACATTGGTTATAGGGCGTTTGGCTAAAAAGCTTGTTCAAGCTTAAAATTTATTTTTCGAATGAAAAAAAAAAAATATTGTTCATAATTTTCTAAGAAACTTGTATATTAAAAATAAGATAAGATAAGATACAACATTTTATTAATATATTCTTTTGGCTATTCAGTTAAAAAGTGTACACAGAGTTCGGCGTGCTAATGTCAAAGCAATTGCAAATTTTCTCCTATAAAATACGCTTTCTTGTTCTGCACCAACTAGTCTACATTTGCCATTCCAACACCATGTATCGCAACATGTCCCTCCTGGTATTTGCAATATCATTTGGAACGTGGCTAGTGCTTTTAGGGTATACCAACAGTACTCCAGCTCGCCCGCCACCGCCCTTGGCTGCCACAGCCGAGTTTAGAGGATCGATGCCTGTGCCACGTGGAAAAAATAAGAACGATATTATGCCCCGCACCGCAAATATGACCCACGTACGTATCAGCACATGTTGTTTAGTGTTTAGTTCATCATCAAATCTAATGCTAATTACTTCGTTTCGTTTTAAATAGAAGAAGCGAGTTGAGCTATCAGACTCTTGCAAGCCATTTCGTGCACACTGTAAGTTGGCCGAGGAATGTTGCAGCGATAAGTGCTTGTCCTATGCCAGGGTGTGCACCATATAAGACCAAGAAATTGGATTCCTAGTTGGAGCTCGAAGTGCGTGGGTAAACCAGAATTTTGCATGGGAGCTAGCACATCTTTCACCTCATCATCGACTATTTAATTTTTAACAGAAACCACCAGTTCCACAATCCCAAAGCATAGGTCAACATTCAATAAATAATTTTTTATGTTTTAAAAACTTGGAATATTTGAAAATATTTCTAATACGAGGAAAAAAGGTCACAAATTTTTTGTATTGTTAAGAAAATAATAGAAAACATTTCTAAATGATTTTTCTTTATCAATTTTTAGCGAAGTTGCTCTGTGCTGAGCTGTCGTTTAGTAAACCATGGAGGCGTAAGGTGTGAAGCGGCATTTGTGTAGAAATATTTGCGATGTGTGAAGAATGCAGATGTTTTAAGCATGTAATTGATTTTTTCGCACCAGAATTATAACATGAAACGCCTGGGATATGAGTTATAAAGGGTGATTTCTTTTTGGCAACACGCACGTTTCGTGTTTTGTTTCACTGTCAAACATCTGCAGTTTGGTCTATAATTTAACCATGAATCGTCTTACAAACGAACAACGCTTGCAAATTTTTCAATTTTATTATCAAACTGCGTGCTCGGCTAAGAAAGTTCAACGCGCGCTTCTTCCATTTTATTGTGTTCAGCGACGATGCTCATTTTTGGCTCAATGGGTACGTAAATAAGCAGATTTGTCGATTTTGGAGTGAATATCAGCCAGAAGCATTGCAAGAGCTTCCAATGCATCCAGAAAAAGTCACAGTTTGGTGCGGTTTATGGGCTGGTGGCATCATTGGACCGTATTTCTTCAAAAATGATGCGAATCGTAAAGTAACTGTGAATGGTGAGCGCTACCGTGAGATGATATCCAACTTTTTTTTGCCCAAAATGCAAGATATCCAACTTTTTTTTGCCCAAAATGCAAGAGCTTGACTTGCATGACATGTGGTTTCAACAAGGCGGTGCCACATGCCACACAGCACGCGCAACAATGGACTTATTGAGAGGCGAGTTCGGTGAACATTTTATTTCACTTTCGGGACCGGTCAATTGGCCGCCTAGATCGTGCGATTTAACGCCCTTAGACTATTTTTTGTGGGGCTATGTTAAAGCTCACGTCTAAACAGACAAGCCCGCTTCAATTGACGCATTGGAAGACAACATTGAAGCATTTATTCGTGAGATATTGGCCGAAAAGTATGCCAAAATTGAACTAAGTGGATGGACCATTTGAGGCGCAGTCACGGTCAACATTTGCATGAAATATTCTTCAAACATTTATATGGACCGTAATATTGATTAAAACAAAGATTTCATGCATTTTTCTGAATTTTATGTGTTTTTTTTTTTTAACTTTCCTATAGCTTTAAAAAAATCAACCTTTACATTTGGCCAAAAAATCTGCATAATATCGTTGTATAAATGTAAAAGTCGATACAAGGTCGATTGAGTCTATCGAAGTTGCGCAGTGCGCTATCTTGTAGTTATTGTATGAAGGGCACACAGAAAAAAATGGCGAGATAAAATCAGGTTCAAAAAGATTGATTTGAGCTTCAACTTCGGATGGAAATCTCAACCTCGAGTAGCACTAAATTGAGCTGGATACTAGCTCGAAAGGATTGAAACAATCCAGAAAAGCGTGTATCAACCCGAAAAGGCTACGGTGAATCTTGAATCTATACTTGAAAGTCAAATAATACTAACTCGAGATTGAAGTTGTAGCGTCTTCTTTATTTCGCTCTCACAATCAAACTGAGTGCCTGGGTACATACCCAGAGCTCGTTACAGTGTTGCTTAATAGTTAAATAAACAGTGTCGGTGAGCGTGACGAAGCTCGGTCACGCTTAGCATATACTGAGACTGAAACTGAGAGGAAGAAAATCTCTCTCACCAATGCTTTGAGGCTAAGTGGGGACACACAAATGCGCATAGGGTTTCAGTTTATGTATCGATTTTTGCTTCTATGATGCTTAACAATTCCCAAACAGTCAAAGCAATGCTGGCATGAGGAGGAAGCTAAGGTCTATTAGAGATGGACATACAATTAATGACCTCGATCCGGCAAGAACTTGCAGGTTTGATAATGAAAATGGAGGAAAATTAACGATTGTATACCCTAGGAGCACGCTTTTCTAACTAATTTAAAGTGCATTTCCACCGAAAAATAAATAAATTTTTTCCAGAAAGACAACTTTTCTGACTCCACTTTTCTATGACAGCTATACTATATAGATGTCCGATTGTGACCAAACTTCGCGGAATCATGGGAAAGCATAGCTTTGAAAACAAAAAATTTTTTCTCACTAAAACTAGTTTTTCGACCGATCATTCCTATGGCACCTTTATGTTATAGTCATCCGATCCGGCCGGATTTGATACTTGTGTAGCGTATCTGTACTACAAAACTTCGTGCAAAGTTTCAAACTGACGGAGCAAATAGCATAGAAACAGACGCACGGACGGACATGGGTATATCGACTCAGCGCATCATGCTTATGTGATTGGTAATGCTTTCTTCTGTGCTTTAAAAACATAACAAGAAAGAAAGTCGGTCAAGCCCGACTATAACATACTCTGTACCAAAAAAATCTGTCTTTTGATCATAACTCGAAAACCGTTCACCCGATCTTCTTCATTCCTTTGGCGGATCGATAAGTTATCCTAATAACTAAATATGTCCAGAAGGAACAAACCATCTATCTCCAAAACTGTGGGAGATATGACGTTTTTTCTAAATTGCGGGGGCGGGAGGGGGCGTGGCCAAAATTGAAAATAAACTTGATCTGCCTGCAGACATAAGAAGCATATGTCCCATACATGTCAAACCTCTATCTCCTACCATCTCTGAGATCTGTGCGTTCATACGGACAGACAGACGGACAGACGGACATGGCTATATCGACTCGGCTGTTGATGCTGATCAAGAATATATATACTTTATGGGGTCGGAGATGCTTCCTTCTGGATGTTACATACTTTTGCACAAACTTATAATACTCTATGTACCTACGGTACAGAGTATAAAAAGCAGTGATGCAAACCGGTTCTGAGCTGAACCTGTTTTGAACCGAAACGAACCGCTTATTCCCGCTGGTGAACCGAACCGCAAACCGAACCGGCTTCCTTTCAGAATTTCTGAACCGAACCGAAAACCACAATTAAAAACGTTTCGGTTCGGTTCAGTTCTCTGAAGCGTTTTAACGGGAATTGCTTTTCTCTAGCCAATGATTTTGATTAATTAGGAAATTTGAATCGTTCACGAAGATAGTTTTCAAACATTTCGTTCGACCCTCTACATATTTAGCGTTGTCGGATCGATATAACTTTTAAGGATGACCTGAAGTCCTCTGCCATTTCCCGCCGATCTCTTAATTTACCTGTCATCAATCTTAATTTGTTTTTTCATTAAACAATATTTTCTATTTTCTGTTTTTCTTCTTAACCTTAATTCAATCTTAATCTGCCAATAAATAAAGGCATTCCTCCAGGAACTGATAGACGAGTCCTGGGAATCCGACATAATAATCTTTGCAGATTGCTCTTAGGATTATAAATATATTCGAATGGATTATAGGAATCAAATTTAAAAAATGGTCGAATAGCCACTTCACCGAAATCATATTTTATAATGTGCCTTCGTGAACCACTGAACCGAACCGAAACCGCGGTTCATTTAACTCCAAAAACCATGTTATGAACCGAACCGGCGGTTTAGAAACTGTGCGAACCACTGAACCGAACCAGTACTTATTTTCGAGTGGTTTGCATCCCTGATAAAAAGGTCGTTAAGAAAGTAGCATGGGGCTCTGGGGTCGATCATTTTCGTGTGACAATTACTTTCGATTAAGAGATCAGTCAATATCGGTCATTTTTGAAACAATCCTTTTTCGGATTGTGTGAAGTTTGAAGATCAAAGTCAATTTATTCTAGGGCAAGCTTGCACTAAGACGACTTCAAGTCAAGTCAATATCGGTTCTTCTTGATCTTCTTCGGATAACAAGCTTATATCAGTCCCTTGTGGAATAATGTCGGGATCTAGACAAGAATTCCGTGATTGAAAAATCCGAGCTCAGGACAATCCTGTTCGTACTTGGAATGAGAAAATCCAGGATTGACCGAACCCTGAAATCGTTTGGGGTTGAATACCTCGATTTTTTTCCTGTTTAGATGACTACTAATTTGATACAAGTACCTTGCAAAGAGCGATCGCACACTCCTGCCTCATACCCATTTCATATAACGTTGTGACATACAATCTTAGTGAATGTCTAAGGCCAGGAATATGCAAACTGATTGAACCTTATCCGTGTGGCAGTACAACAATCCTGGAGAAGACCCATGAGACAAGGATCTACACCCACCACTCTTTGTTGATTATAAAGCCGCCTTGACACTCCGACAAGGTCAAAGTTCTTTGATGCCCTGGCTACTTTGGCAAAGTACAAAGTCATACCTGCAAAGTACGTTCGACTTTGCATGATAACGTTGAGAAATACACAAAGCTCGGTCGAAATAGGAAAGACTTTAGGAAAGGTTTGATTCAGGGTTTATCGTGAGACTTCTTTAATCTGCTGATGGAGTATATATTTGCATCTAAGCGCTGCTTTTCGAACATAGTCAAGTAAGAACTTAAGTCAAAAATAAAGAAAAAACGCTTTCCAATTTGGTAAAGGCACCTTTGGGGGCTCTCCCGAATTCATTAACAATTTTAGTACTATGGCGATTGATTTCAATAACCTCTAGACATTCATTCAGCACTTTATAGCGATCGTTCTAAGTGATCAATCCGTAGGCGTGATTCACGACCGTATTAAGTGATTCGTAACTGTGTTAAGTTATACGGAAACGTGACAGGTAATAATAACGTATTTTTCACATGGCCGTGACATTGAATCAACAAACAATAAATGAATAATACGTGACAAGGAATAAACGATGCGAAAAACTGTTAGTGATCCAATTAAGAAGTAAACAACATTGACACTGGAATCGATGCGAAGCAAAAACAAAACCCACATTCTCTACTAACCAATGTCGCCACAACCTTCACCAGGTTGTGGACTGCGCGAGCAGGAAGATGCGGCGACAAAACACCGGTTGACTGGCGCGGAGAAGAAAATCATTGGACTGAAGAGGCATGGGTGGCAACTACACAACTATACAACTACAAGGTCGAAATACTCAGTCGACCTTGCATCGATGATTCAAAGGGGAATTCTGTGAATCGAACTTACATGGTCGCATTCAATTTCCTCGACTATTTGTAAGGAAAAGTTGTCAAAAAATTATTTATCGACTTAGTTGCCCTTGATTTTTTGTGGGTCTCAGCCTTTTGCATCAAATCGATTTCCCGCATGCGAAAAGGCACTACTTGACATGCAAATAAGGCTACCAATTTTTGATTTTAATTTGCCTCAATATTATGGCTTTTCACGTTCACATTTTTACAGCGAGTTACTGCTGTTTTGGTGGCGATGAACGCCAAATGACTCTACTTTTCTATGACAACTATACTATATAGATGTCCGATTTCGAACAAACTTAGTGGAATCATGGGAAAGCATAGCAGACTAAGAAATACACAGTTTGGAGACGTTTTCTTTAAAAAAAAATAATGTTTTTCTCCCTAAAACTAGTTTCTCGACCGATCACTCCTACACACACAAAAAAGTAGAACGAATAACTTAAGAACAAACGCTCTTGAAAAAATATTTATTCGTTCTTAAATTTTCAAGAATTTCGCTCTTGAAGTGGAGCTAAAAACGTTCTTAGCTTGGTGCTTTTAAGCGAGGGAAGTGAGGTATAGAAACTGAGAGAGGAGAGCAAGCACATTTGAGAGAATAACTTTGAGTCTGCTCTTACAGTTTTGTATTATATGGGAGAGGGGCGTGGGGAAGCTATGGAGCGGAGAGCGTAATGGATTTTTGCACTCATGATGCTTTGGAATTCCCAACCTGTTATGGCATTGCTGGCATGGAGAGACCTCTGTTCGACTGATAGTTGACACAGAAGGACTGATGCTGCTTTGAGGTGTGTATTCCTCAAGCCGGCTAAAAGTTGCAACATGGCTCAACAATTAGTTTTCATAAAATAAATTTAAACAAAATGGAAAAATCTACTGATATTGAATTGTTGTATGGTTGGAATCTGTGAAGCTCTTGATTTAAGAGTAAACGATCTTACTCTTGAATGTGATGAGCTCTTGATAATAGGAAGAACATTTCCGGTTTATGATAAGAATGTATGCATTTGATTGAAGAATGAGTAATCTTGAATTTGAGTTTGTTTAGCACTTGATCCAAGAACTCGTGTGCTTGATTTGAGACTGATTCGTACTTGGATCAAGTATTGAAGCTCTTGGATCAAGAAAATCGGGATCAAACATTCATACTTGGATCAAGAATTTCGCTCTTGGATCGAGAATTTTCACTCTTATCGAACTATTGATCTCATAAATTCTTGATCCAAGTATGAAATTCTCTATTTTTTCTCTGAGTATATGGCAGCTATAACCTATAGTCATCGGATACGGCCGGTTACGATAAGTGTGCTGCATATTTGTACAACACTTCGTGCAAAGTTTTGTGATGTGGGCTTTCAAACAGACGGAGGAAATTCCATAGGAACAGACGGATAGACAAACGGACTCGTATAGACTCATCTCGTCATGCTGATCAAGAATATACACACTTTATTTGGTCGAAGATGCTTTCTTCAATGCGTTACAAACAGCTGAGCAATTTTAATATACCCTCTGCAAGGGTATAAAATCGTTCTGCAAGGATATACAAACTTCGGTCGAGCAGAAATTAACTTTGCTCAATTTTCCATCTTACTGCAGGTACTAAATATTCTTGATTTAAGTACGTTTGTTCTCATTTCAATAATATTAACTGTCTTTATTCGGTTTTAAAACTCTTGAAATTTTAAGTACACTGCGCTTTTAATCCCTTTTAATCCCATTTCTTTCCCATGTTCTTTGATCAATCGGTCGAATAAATAGTTCTAGTGAAAAAAGCTTCCATGGTTTTATAGTAGATGGTTTCTTTTCTTTCTTTCTTTTTATACCCTGCAGAGGGTACATTGAAGTTGTGCAGATGTTTATAACACATAGAAGAAAGCTTTTCCGATCACATAAAGTATATATATTCTTGATCAACATGAAGAGCTGAGTCGATGTAACCATGTCCGTCTGTCCATCTGTCCGTCTTTTCCGTCAGTTTTAAAGCTATCGATACCAAACTTTGCACGAAGTCTTCTGGTACAAATAGGCTGCACATTTGTCGGAACCGGTCGGATTGGATGACTATAACACATAGCTGCCATAGGAACGATCGGTCGAAAAACCTGTTCTAGTCGGAAAAACTTGTTTGTTTTTAATGCAAACTCCGTATTTACTAGTTTTCAATGCTTCTCCATAATTCTGCCTAATTTGGTCGAAATCGGACATCTATTTAGTTTATCTGCCATAAAAAAGTAAGGTTAGAAAAATAGTCTCAGTAAGAAAACCTTTTGGTTTTCAATGCAAACCGCTTTGTATATAGCATATATTTATTGTATAAGCTTTCACACAATTTTTTAAAGGTTTGTCAAAACCGGATGACTATAAATTATAGCTGAAATATGAATGATCGGTCGAGAAACTAGTTTTAGTGAGAAACCTTTTTGTTTTCAGAGCAAACGCCTCCAAACTTTGTATCTCTTAGTTTGCCTATGCTTTTCCATGATTCCACTAAGTTTGGTCAAAATCGGACATCTATATAGTATAGCCGTCACACAAAAGAAGAGTCAGAAAAGTAGTCTGATTGAGAAAAACTTGTTTGTTTTCAGTGGATATGTCCTTCAAAACGTGCTGCAATGGTCCTCTATTTTTTTGCTTAAGAACAAGTTTGCCGAGCTTGATGAAAATTAGATACATGTTTATACAATGTATATAATATAAGACAGTGTTCAGCCAAATGGTCACAAATGAGGCACCATATATTGGTCAGCTTGGGAATTCATTCAACTACCCAATTAATTCAAGGGTATCTAAACTTCGGCGGAGCCGGAGATATATTCCCTCTATTTTTCAGTCTAAGTAAACTGAAAAGTATTTGTGTCCTAAAACCAACATAAGTGTATGTCCCTGCATAATATTTGGGAACCTTTCGACCCACACTAATATTTTTACCTTGATGAAACTTCCAGATAACCTGCAAGATTCAACAGGATTCTTCACGTCCTGCCCACAAGCCATTGAAAGGCTTATTAAAAAGTATTGTTTTAGTAACTTTACTAAAAATTTCGCATACTTTTTACCATACCAAGGTATGTGACTGACATATTTTTTGACATTTAATTAAGAAAAATCAATACCTTTTCAATCACAAGCAAATATAAAATATAAAACTCAGTCATTTAAAATCTACACCGACAAATGGTCTGCTAGAAGTGCTCTACAGCCGGTTATGTTTTGTGCGATGTGGCTCCAGATGTTTACACCAATTTTGAAAGCATCGGAGTTTTTCCTGGCATAAGCTACTAATCGGAGGCTAGGATCATGCTGAGCTTGTTTTCATTCATCCATGGCCAAAAAGTTGCTTTGTTTGAACCTCTAAAATCACAGATTTTCGCATGAATGTAGTGACTCTTTGCTACATAGCATAATACAGCGTCTACTATAACACTGAGACCAAAACTATTAAACAATCAAGGATTCCCATTATTCTTTGCCATTACGGACTGGGGTTGGCAATTGCAGCGGCAGACGTTGTCTGACATTTGGATTGCGTTGTGTAATGTGAATTTGAAATGAAGGATTTTCAATTTAATTCGATTATATGTAAGCCATGCTCAATTATTTATCAACTTGTGCGCTTCCAATTCTAAGAGGAGTGTTGTAAATTAGTGAACTTATGTTGTGTAGTGGGAAAGTTGCAAGGCTTATGCAACTGTCACAACTTGACATGCAATTGATTCGTCTGATAATGAGGCACGCGTTGCTGTGGCATCCTCGTCAATGTAGTCGCTCACTCGAATGGCAATAATAAACTGTATCGAATGACACGCCCATCACACATCAAACTGCTGCAGCTCCTGCCGCCTCCGCCGCCACCTCCACCGCCACGTACCATCCATCGACAGTAATGTGAAGTGGTGTGTTTGCCCGCGCACAATCGACATGCATACACACTGGCACACACACACACACACACACTCATATTTCCGCAAATATTCAGCACACAATGCGGCAAAGAGGCATCAATGTAAATTTAGTTTTTTTTTTTATATTCCTTGACATGCATAGACATCGACTTTGGTGAGTGTGTGTGTGTGTGTGTGCATGTGTTTGTGTGCGCATGTATTTATCTCCAATTGATCCTTTCTTTTTCTTGTCCTCTCACAAAGCACACACAATGAATTTAGACGGCAATTGTTTGGTATGTGTTGTATCTAGCTGCTTCCTTTTGTTGTTCCCTCGAACTGTCCCTCCGGTGCATGCCAAATGCGAGTTGGAAAACCACGAAGGATCTATTATCATAACAGAGCCAGACCTTTTAAATATTGCCATTTACTCTGCGAGGAAAAGATTTTATTTAAAGTAAATTATAAATATGAAATGAAACATTAGATCCACATTTTCTACTTAAATTTTTTCTTAAAACTGTCTTTTTTTGGAAGTCGCTTAAATTACTCTGATGTAGATCAAATGCATTTTGAATATATTTTGCATCCCTACAATGTCAAAAACAAGAAAGAAAGTTGGTTCAGCCCGCACAGAAAACAAAAAATGTCCTAATAATTTTGTTGTTTTGAAAAAATATACTTATTTCGAGATCATTTTGAAACTAAAACATTTCAATTTTCAGCCATACACAGAATACTCAAGCAAAAGTCGTACTAAATTCGAAATATCCAAGATCAAGTCAATCCTATTTGTACTTGGAAAGAGAAAAGTCGGAATTGACCATCTTCTAATTATGTTTGGGATAGATTTAATCCCATATATCTCGAATATCTCGATCTCGATTTTTTTTTCTGTGTAGAGTTGAAACTTTGTGAATTTGAAAGCCACAACCAGAATATAATTTTGAAAAAGTTGTAAACTAATCCGATCACGTCTACCTGACCGCCCAAATGGTCACACATGACATTATAAACATTTTTCTAATATGTCCTATTTGAAAGAGGGAAGTAACAGGATGAAAGTTTTTGAGCTGGCCATTTAAAATCGGGATACATTTTAATTTGAAATTGTATTCGATAAAATTACTTTTATCTCTTGTTCTTCAAATTTTTAAACAAAAATTACTCAACAAAAATTATTTTAAATTTTTTTAAGAAAAATTAAAAATAATAATTATTAAAAAATAATATTGACATATTTTTAAAAATGTAAAATAAAAATTAAACTCGAATCACTTTTCGACCAAAAGACCGATTACTAATTACTAATTATATAATCTATGGGACCGAATTTATGAATTCATGCGGAAAAATATTTGTTTATGTGCTGGTGCTTTAAGTGGAATAGCCATGACTACGTGCTTCTTTCGAACCAAAATCTTTGTTATATGGGAGGTAATGACTTCGATTGAAATTCGAAGACTGTCGAGTGAAATCGGCCAGAAGTTACCACAACAATCCAAAAGTTTTTCGGCTTTTAGATTTTCACATGGTCATGTGTGAGTAATAATCGTGAAAGTGCTTCTGGCATGCAATGTTTGATAATTTTTATATTCAATTTTTATTTAAAAAATATAGAAGTAGTTTTATCCGTACAATTTTTGAATAATAAATTGAAGTAATTTTTTGCTTTAAATATTAAAAATAATTATTATTTTGTAATTTTTTAAACAGTTCCGGTTCCTGTTAAAATTATTGAGAGTTGAGAAGCTTAATAATCAGAGTCTATAATGGGTTGGGATTTTACAAGTAATTTAAAACGATTTTCTTGATTTTTATTCAACTTCCCTGCCCGTTTTAAGAATTTATAGCACCAAACCAACCATACAACAGATAAAGTTACTAGGCAACAGGCCCAGTTTTCTGATATCTGCCATTTTTGTTGAACTGATCAGCAATTTTAGGTGCGGCACAGGTTCGTAACAAGGTTCGATTCACAGCGGTCAAACCGATTCAGTTCATAACTGGTTTGAAGCCCTGGTTTTAATTAATTGTTTCATGTTATCTATTATTGTTGGTTTTGAAGCTTACATTTTGCATGTTAACTTGTCCAAAAATGCTTTGAAAATCATCGTTTTTCTCGTTTATTGATTAGCCGAACAACGTCCTAGGCTGAGCTTAATCTTTCCTAAAAGTCGGAGAACGGGCCAAATCGGGCAAAAAGTTTTAATAATAAGTTAAAATGCATATTTTTAAGAACACTTTACAATAATTACATCCCATTACATTGTCGACGGTTGATGTATGCGTCAAGGATATAAAGGCACTATTTTAAAAAATTTAAATTTTTTGGTTTGACAACAGCTTACACTGAGAAAAACCTCCGATCTTAAACCTTCGATCTAAAATCTCTTTTTCTGGATAAATATTCGAAATAGGATTGAAAATCTCAAAATCAAGATTTATCATTTCCCAACTTATTAACCCTCCTAAAGCTCTCTGCGACTAACCAACCCGAAACCATGTCTTGGTTTCCAAAAAAAGAAGCAATTCTCACCATGGGGTATATTGGGTTCTTCGAATCTTTTACGTAAGTCAAGCTGCCAAAAAATTAAGTCTCCTTCATGAAAGAACTTAAATTTTTTAAGAATCTTCACGCTCTCAAATCAGTTTGCCAACTGGAGTATTGGAAAGTCTGCTCTTAATGAATTGTTTTTGAAGCTAAATTTATTTTTGTGTTGAAATCGCGTAGTTTTTGGGTTGGAATCAGTTCGTAGGAAACATGGGAATATTCAATATTTCATTTACTGTAATGTAAAAGTTAATTTCGTAGTTTTGGAAGAAAAATTTTACCAAGGTAATGCTAGCCTCTTGCTTTTGGGAATTGCTTAAAATTATTGAGAGTTGAGAAGCTTAAAAAACAGAGGCTATAATGGGTGGGGATTTTATAAGTAATTTAAAACTTTTTTCTAGATTTTTATTCAACATTCCAATCATACAACAGATAAAGTTACTATGCAACGGGCCCAGTTTTCTGATGTCTGCCATTTTTGTTGAACTGATCAGATATTTTAGGTACGGAACAGGTTCGGGTTCAGCTTTTATTTCTAAAGAGGTTTGTACCAAGGTTCGACTCACAGTAAAATAAAAGTCGTTATTCCGGGCTTGAACCGGTTCAGTTCATAATCGCTTTGCCGCATTTGTGAGTTTGTTTCAGATTTGGAACCATCGGATCAGTGGAAAACCCACAAATTTATTAGTCATTCAAATGAGCACAGCCTATGATTTAAAAAGAGGTTGCCAAAGCAATTCTCACAATGGAGTATATAATGGGTTCCTGGAATCATTAATGTAAAACAAGCTGGCAAAAAATAAAGCCTCCTTTATGAAAGAACATCTATTTTTTGAGAATCTTCACGCTGTCAAATCAGTTTTGCCAACTGAACTATTGGAAAGTCTGCTCTTAATGAATTGTTTTTGAAGCTAAATTTATTTTTGTACCGTCTCCTCTACCACAAATGCAATAACATTGTCTCGAATTTCAAATGGATTTAATCGCACTTGATGGCCCACACACGCCAAAGAGATTTGCATAAAAATTGCAAAAATGTGTGAGAAACGAACTAACCACCACCCAGGTGGAGGTAAATCGAATATGCGACATTCTCAACTATGACCAGGATTACATATGTAAACATTTGAATTTTTGCCAGAGTTTGCCACACTTGGTGGCAGCACACTTCGTCAGATATTATTCGGCGCTTTTCCCTACCCTTCAAGAGACACTCAGACAGAGGAAGACATCAAAAATTGCGGAAGCGGAAGATATTCCAGACATGCAGCCGCCCGTCCTCCCATCACCGATAAGCGATTGGGGCACCACCAAAATGGCAGTTTGATGGAGTTTGCTGACGGTGGGCAGGAAATAACGCACAAGGAGCAAAACAACATTTGCCAGAGCGCTTCGCGCGAAAATCGATTGACTTGGCTATCAAAATTCCATATGCAGAATCATTGGCCTAAAAGTATGCAATGGCAAATGATATGCCAGCAATTTGTCATTTGCTGAGTGTTTGGAAACTTTTCATTGCATTCGACAGCTGCTGCTTGAGTTCGCCTTTCACTGGCGCGGTTTCGCTCAAGATGCGTACGTTTGTGTGTTTGGGCCAAGGCGCGTAAAACTTTTACATTGCACGTGTCGGCAAACACTTAAATGTCGAATGAATAATTTCACATGCCACGGCCAGGCGGCAAAGTTTTATTGGTGCTGCCAGCTCGGCAGAGAAGAAAAGCCAAACAAGCAGGCAGGTGAACTGAACTGAGATTGCATAATAAGTTAAAGCTGTTTAATTTGTTAACAATTTAAAACTTTCCTGAGAGGTTGTATGCATTTGGCTTCCGCTTTGGCGTAGCAGGAAGTTGGCTCAGTGCATTGCACTGGCTAACACATCAGCATCTAATTTCCACTGACCCGGCGCTGTGACTCGTTCGACGAGTGGTCTGGCTTATCAGAAATGACCTTCGTTTTCACACACATTCACACAAGAGCACACATCCACACAAGCGCATTGAATCAAAACAGGTGAAATGTTTGACGCCTTCCGGGATCAGCGATACTTGGATACCCTTTAAATATGTCCGAAAGATAGCACATTAAGTTGAATAAGATGATCAATTTGTTGGATACTTACT